>ML779046.1:476051-490014 GCA_009831015.1 Picea engelmannii
GCATCTTCCATAACTGGTAGTTTTGGCCATTAAATTTCTCGACCCTAAACTTTCCATCTTCCGACATTGCTCCCACTCGAACTAGGAACCCTCTTTTCCTACGAGTTACCTTTCACTCTGATACCAGTTGTTAGAAAAACAGGACCACAGAGCAATAAAATAAAACAAATGTGGAAACAAAACACAGAAGATACACAATACAAGAGAGACACAGATTTACGTGGTTCACCTAGTGTGGGCTACGTCCACCAGAGAAATTACCAGGTCCGTCCTTTATTATTATCTAGCAAATGAAGGGATACAACCTACAACAAAACCAGTTGTAACTTCCTCTTCTTTATCTCTCAGTCTCCTATCTCAAAATACAATATTCACCATCAACCATAACCGCAATACATTTCCCTCATAAAAGAGGGTTTCCTTCTAGGGCAAAAAACCCTAACATAATCTCTACCGTTAGATCTGCGACCTTATAATGAACTGTCCAGATTTACAATGAAATTACAATATACATTTACAAGGCAATTTTTCCTTCAAGGGCCTGCTTTCCCCCAGACCCCCCAGCCTAGGGGATAGCCTCCCGGACCCCGCAGAGGGGGTACCCCCCCTTTGCACTCCCCCGCATGGAAGAGTGTACATACTTTTGGGGTGTAAATACTTCATGGGGTATAAACATGGCTGAAAGCAAGGACCTCTGAATCAGGAAGATAATTAGGCTCCACAACCAACAATTATCTTGCCTCGTGAAAGGAATCTTTTAATTTATGATTAGACCTCTATCTTTATAATACATACCCCATAGCCCAATGGAGGCGTAAAACCCTTTTCAACCAACTTAACAAAAACAAAAACAAACCATTAAATCATATTTTGTTTAACTAGCCTAATATCTCAAAGTTAAAACATAGTTAAATCATACAGAGAGATCCCTCTCTGAAGCTGGTAGGGCTAGATTCCAGTTTCAAAGAGGTTGGATAAAGTTACCTCTTGTAAATTTCTTCTTCTCTAACAACCTCTGGGAATTTACAGAGCGTTAACATAGTGGCAACTCCACTAGGGAGTTGAACAAACTTTTAACCCCATGATTTCTTTTTCCCTAGAAGAAAACTTTGTTTCTGAACAAATTATAAATCTGAGAAAGAAATAATGTTCAGAGGTTTTTGAATGCTTGTACATAGTAATTTCAGATTCATAAAAACAAAAATATATAAAAATTAAAAATATGGCTCCTAAAAGAGATTATACTCAATCCCACCCAGACCCAAAACCTGCAATAGCAACTGATAATCCAAAATAGTTACTCAGAAAGAAGACCATTGCAGAAGGTTCAGGGAGTCATAGTCCCCTTCACAGGTCCCCTTCTTTTCCAGAGGAACTTGTTTCCCTTCAAGATCTCAACTTCGACACCATTTTTGAACAAAGCCTGTTTAGAACTAAATCTGATAGCTTTGTGACTGAAACAATTTTAGATCCAACCATCCTACAACCCCAGACTCGTGAAATACTATCTCCCACTGCAAAACCTCAAACCACTCACTCTGTCCTAGCTAGTCCCTCATCCTCCTCATCTTCTGCCACTGCCTCAACTATCATCTAGGTTGTTGTCCCACCTCCTCCACCTACCATGGCAGCTAGATATTCTCCCTTGGTGTTGGTCGCACCTCTACACGCTATGCCATGGGATTATCAAACGAGACTTCCACAGTTCGATGGTACAGGGCCCTTGAACACACAACAACACGTTGATAAAATGAATGACTATTTTGACTTGCAGGAAGTGGATGAAGCTAACGTTCAAATGAGACTTTTTGCACAAAGTCTGACTGGGGATGTTATAAATGGTACAAAGGTTTATGTTTTGCTTCAGTGGTCGACCTTACAACGTTTCAAAGAAGTTTTCTAGATAGATGGGAGGTAAAGAAAAATCCTCTCCAGGTTTTTTCAAAATACAAAAACATCAGAAGGAATCAAGGAGAGATAGTACAATATCAATGCACTCGCTTCAACAATCTGTACAATGCGATTCCAACTGATATTAAACCCCCACAAGGTTTGGCACTGATAAAATTCCCTGACAGTTTCGATGCTAATATGTCGTATCAATTAAGGGAAAGAAACTCCACCACCCTGGAGGACATGTAGAAAAGCACAATAAGTGTAGAGGCCAACCTGTTGGCTAAAAGGGCACGACAGAGGATGGAAAGGAGAGTCACGATTAAAGAGGAACCTTCCACATATTCTTCTGATGCCAAACTAGATTCCTTATATAGAGAAATGGAAATGATGACAGAGAGACTTACTATAACCGAAAGAAATCCTCCTAGAGAAAACCAACCTGCTCCACAAATTCAGAATCCTAACTTCAGAAGAAATCCTCCTCAAATTAGGCAGAGAGATCCTAGGGATCAAAGAGAACAGAGGGGTCCTAATCAATAGATCAGACGACCCCTGTAGGAAAATTATGTCAATGAAGGTGAAGAAGTAATTGAAGAATTAGAGGACACACACATAAACCTCATGGGCATTCACGATAACGAAGCCATTTTCCTTACTCAAGAAGAGCAAGAACTTTTCCTCCTTTCTTAAAAAAATTTGAGTAAGGAAGTCAAAGAGACCGAACAATAGGCATTTGAAAATTCCATTATGGAGGTACACAGGTAGTGAAATCTGTGAAGTAAAAAGACAGATGAAAATTCCCCAAAAAAGGTAACTGAAACGAAGAAAACAATCGAAACCAAGAAAGCTCCTAAGCCTTCTACCAAGAATATCCCCGAGAAAGGTAATGTTGAAACTCTAGCAAAAGGAAACCCTACCATTTTACAAATATCAACGTAGATATCAACGTAGAATGAGGTTTCATCAACCAACCGACCAAATACTTCCACCCAGAAAACTATGGTGGACAGATTAGAATTGCTGAGCCAAAGCAGAGCACCTACTCCTTTCAGCCTCGAAGAGGAATTAGCCAAAGTGAAAGTTCCCATTCCCCTTTTCGAATTGATGAGTAAGAACATTTATCGATTGCAGATGATCAAAGCACTGAGCATTAAGCCTGATATAGGCACGAAGGCATTAACCATTCGATCAACAAATCATTCAGACATGGTAAATCTTACCGATGATCAACCTGAACTCCTGTTTGGCCCTAAAGTTGATGGTCAGACTGACACTGGTGTTGTCACTCCTTTTTACATCAATCTTAGTATACACGACCTAATTCTACACAATGCTATGTTAGATTCAGGTGCTTCCCATAAACTGATGCCTAAAGCAGAAATGGAAAAACTAGGACTCGAGGTCACCATAACTTACAAGGATTTACACTCTTTTGACTCCAACAAAGTCAGATGTATCAGGTTGATCAAGGACTTATGTATCACCCTAGTTCATATTCCAGCAAAACGCATGGTTATGGATGTTGCAGTCGCAGACATTCCTCCGAAATATGGTATGTTGTTGTCTGGGTCTTAGGGGGGCAAGTTGAAAGGCACTTTGCAGTTGGATATTTCATATGCCACCATCCCAGTATTCAGACATCAGAGAAGACTATACAGAGAGACGCTGATGAAATATATGGTCAGCAGCCAAGAAAATCTCCATAACTATCCTCTGTACTCTGCACACTTCGATCTAGATGCCTTCATCCTGTACAACGATGGTGATATGGAAGAACAAATTTCTCAACTGGAGGAAGATACATTTGACCTGAACGAGGGCCAAGAAATCACTGAGGCAAAAAGAAAGGAAAATGTAATAAGTGAAGAATTGCCAGTAGATTTCTGGAGCATGGACTTTGATGGAGCTGTAAGTAAAGAGGAAGCTGGAGTGGGAGTCTGGTTGGATAATCACAAATCTAGGTATTTGGAGAATCATTCTTACAAAATAAATTTTCAATGCAGTAACAACATAGCCGAGTATGAAGCTTTGATGCTCGGTCTGAAACTACTAAAGAAGGTTGGTGCCAAACAAATCATGGTAAGATGTGATTCTGAATTAATTATCAAACAAATTAAAGGTGAGTATGCAACAAAACCTCCTAGGCTTTGAGCTTATAGGAATGTTGTTTTGGATGCCCTTCAATGTTTCACTGAAGTTGATTTGCAGGTGATGCCCAGGGGACAGAACATTTTAGCAGATGGGTTAGCTATGACAGTAGCTACATGCAAGATACCTTTTCGTTCCACTCGCCCATACATGGTGGAGGTGAAGTGCAGACCGACTGTCCTAGACAACATCAGATACTGGAAGGTATTTGGGAACGATGATCAAATTGAATATTTCCTACAATGCAAAAATGATTTCGAATGTACAAACATAGACTTAGAAAATGATGATGAAAATATAAATAAATCTATTTTTGGAAATAATAGTGTAAATAAAATAGATTCAAAAGAATCAGGTGAAGATGAGATAGATTCTGATGTTTTGCATTTAAAGTGTAATGTTCTACCTAGGGGTTTAGTTCCATTAGAAGACTTATTTGATTTTAATGATGTAGCTAAAAAACCTAAAATTGAAGCCAGTGGTAAAGAGGTTGAAGACTGTAACATAGGGAAAAAAGAGAAACCCAAGATGGTAAAACTTTCCAAATCTTTACCCCCTGAGTAGAAACTCAAATACATTGAACTTTTCAAGGAATATGTGGACATGTTTGCTTGGGGTTATGAAGACTTAAAATCTTATGACACAAGCATCATTCAACATAGGATCCTGATAAAAGAAGATCAAAAACCTTTCAGACAGAAACTTAGGAGAATCAATCCCAAGTTACTTCCCCTGATAGAAAAAGAAATCAAAAAGATGTATGATGCTAAAATCATAGTTCCTTGATTATTTTCCAAATGGGTTTCAAATCTGGTCCCGACCTGAAAGAAAACTGGGGAAATCAGACTTTGCATTAATTTCTAAAACCTGAACACGGTTTCCCTAAAGGAAAACTACCCACTTCCAAAAATGGACCACATATTACAAAGGGTAGTTGGATCCAACCGAATCTCCTTACTGGATGGTTTCTCAGGCTATAACCATGTTCTTGTTCATCCAGACGACCAAGAGAAAACAACCTTCACAACACCTTGGGGTAGCTTTATGTACGTGAAAATGCCTTTTGATTTGATGAGCGTTGGGGCCACTTTCCAAAGAGCGATGGACATCGGTTTTGTGGAATAACTTGGTAGATTTATTGTCATTTATCTGGATGACGTAACTGTTTATTCCCAATCCAATGAAGAGCACTTGCGACATCTCCGATGAGTGTTTGAGAAGTGCAGGAAATTCGGGATTTCTCTAAATCCTAAGAAAATCCTTTTCGGATTAGAGGAAGGTAAAATGTTGGGACACATAATCTCTAAGGATGGAATTAAGATAGATCCCAGCAGAATAGAAGCCATTCAGAAACTCGAACACCCAAGGAATATCAAAGAGTTACAATCTTTCATTGGAAAAATAAACTTTCTGAGAAGATTCATACCTATCCTGGCTGAGCTTCTCAGGAACACCATCAACATGTTAAAAATGGACACAAAAATAAAATGGGACACTCAATCCAAGCAGTCTTTTGAACAAGTTAAACATGCACTCACACAAGCTCCAGTCTTGATTAGTCCTGACTTCACTAAGGATTTTTACCTTTTTTATTTCGCTTCTGAACATACCATTGCTGCAGTATTACTATAGAAAAACAACGAAGGGTATGAACAACCCATAGCCTTTTTCAATAAATCTTTAAGAGATGCTGCTTTGAATTATAAAATAATGGAGAAACAAGCTTTTGCCCTGGTAAAAACCATAAAGGATTTTAGAGCATATGTTCTCCATTCCCACACCATCGCATACGTTCCGAACGTAGTAGTGAAGGACATTTTAACCTAGGACAATCTAGATGGCAGAAGAGGAAAATGGATTGCTATCATTATGGAGTATGACATAGAGATTAAGCCTACTAAACTAATTAAAGGTCAAGGTCTAGCAAAGTTAATGGCTGAATCCAATTTACATGCTCTTGATATTAATTTCTTAGTCGCAGTAGATGAACAGGGAGGGCATGTGACTCCAAGCGTGAAAGAGGTATTTCTGAACTCTCCATGGTACGCAGACCTGATATTTGTTTTGCATAACTTACAAGCTCCCCCTGGTCTGACCAAAACTAAAGCTAGGTTTTTGAAATTGAAAGCATTAAAATTTTGCATTTTAGAAGGCAATCTTTATTGGAAGGATCCTGAAGGTATTTTGTTGAATTTTCTGTTAAAGGATGAAGCTGACAAAGTATTGTAGGATTTTCATGCAGGAGACTGTGGTGGTCACCTGAACTGGAAGACCACAACTAATAAAATTCTTAGAGCTGGGTTCTATTGGCCTACACTATTTGCTGATGTGCATCAGAAGGTGACTTCGTGTCATAAATGTCAGGTGTTCGAGGGCAAAAGGAAGCTCCTCTCTTTGCTCCTGAAACCAATCTCTGTTGAAGCTCCTTTCCAGCAATGGGGATTAGAATTTATTGGAGAAATACACCCTCCCTCTCCAGGCCAACACAGGTGGATTCTTACTGCTACGGACTATTTCACAAAATGGATCAAAGTTGTACCAAGAAGGCAAGCTATTGATTCTGTCATTATGAAATTTCTAGAAAATAATATCTTGTCTCATTTTGGGTGTACAAGAAACATTATAACTAAAAATGTAGCTGCTTTCCGATCCAAGAAGCTCATAAATTTTTGCAACTAGTGTCATATCGATTTGGGACATTCCACAACTTATTACCCTCAGGGAAATGGGCTGGCAAAGTCATCCAATAAAACCCTGGTGAACATTATTAAGAAGATGTTGCAAGAAAACAAAAAGTCATGGCATAACAAGCTAGTTTTTGCATTGTGGTCTAACAGACTAACCACTAAGAGGCCAATTGGTATGTCTCCATATCAGTTGGTCTATGGCACTGAAGCAGTTTTTCCTACCTCCTTAGGGGTTCCTGTCATGAAACTACTGCAAGAGATGCAAGCCGAGTTGAACGATTCCCAAAGAAGGATAAACCAGATGATCCACTTGCAATAGTCCAGAGAATAAGTATACGACAAAACTCAGGTTTTCCAGGAGAGCATAAAAAAGATCTTTGATAAAAGAACTAAAGAATATGACTTTGAGCTAGGTGACCTAGTTTTGAGATGGGATGCCCGAAATGAAGATAAGGGGAAGCATGGAAAATTCGACAGTCTATGGAAGGGACCTTACATAATTCACACATTCAGAGGAAATAATGCTTTCCTGATCAACAACAATGATGGGACCAATTTTCCAGGAGGGCCTATGAATGGCAGAATGTTGAAGCACTATTTACCTCCTCAATAGGGACCTTCAGTCACACCTTTCCATTGTACAAATAATTTAATTTTTCTTACAAGTTTTTGAGTGAATAACTTTGATCATATGGTTGAAGCCCACAGAGAAGGCCCTAAGCCACTGAAAATTGTCATCAAACTTTCAAAAATAAAACAAATCAAACAACAAAGGCAACTGTGGAGAAAATTTTCCAGAACATCAGGAAAAATGATTCTTGGCACTTCACAAGGAGAGTACCATCCCTAGGTGGAGCCGCTGTTATAACCCTATAATTTATAGGATCAAATGGTGACTGAAATGTTATCACTTTAGTGTTTTGTTTGTCAAATGATTTTCCATTCTGTAAATAAATTGAGAAAAAGAAAAAGAAAGATAAAGAAAAAGAAAGAAAATAAAGAAAAAGAAAAAGAAAAAGAATAAAAGAGGGCATAAAAGAAATTGGATAGAACCCCATGCAATAAAAATGACTTGGTTCATACAATTTAAACATGGCCAAGTCCTTTTAAATTGATGTTGATAGGATTAGTGAATAAGCTTGGCTAAATTGTTTAATCTTAGCCAAGCAAATTAGGTTAGCTAGTGAATAAATTTGACCAAACTGCCTAATCTTGGTCAAATAACCCCAGGATAGAGTAATTTCTTAGTCCAATAGTTTAATCTGTGCTAAATGTCATAGGTAATTAGGTTAGAGCATAGGGTAGTTTGCTTTATCTCAATAAAATAGGCATGATGATCGAAGTTGAACCCTATATTTGATGTTTGAAAGTTGAATGTCTAACCCCATGGTGATAAAAACAGGGAAAGCTTGGACAAACCCACTTAAAGCACTTATCCTAAGTTTTCAGAGAAAATATGAGTTTGCGCTCACAGATTAAAGACAACGCATAGATGAATGGTTGAGGTGTTGGCGCTCAGATCTACAGTTGATAAGTTTTTCCAGACCCCCCCCCCCCCCCGACCGTTCTACCTTTAACGGTAAGGGGGGGGGTCTGGAATCATGTATAACAAAGGTACGCATCTGAACATTTGAGGTTTCGGTGCCTAGATCCACGGTTGAGATTGAATTCCAAACCCCCCCAACCATTCTTCTTTTAATGGTGGGGGGGGGTCCGGAATGTTGGTTAAACAAGGTGCTCATATCTACGGTCCAGCGACAGGCATGCCGATGGACAACTGATGGTATTTTTTGGATCCCCCGACCGGTCTGCTTTTAACGATGGGGGTGGGTCCGGAATGGAGTGGTTTTCTGGCGGGACCTCTTCTCTACGTGGCAGGAATCCATTGCTACATACTCCTACCACGTACCACTTACCACTTTCTGATGTACGCCCATATCCTCATGACATCATTCTCCACTATTTTCCCCCAAGGGTCACGTCTCATTACCTATCATCCCATTCCCCTTGTTCACCCATTACAATTCCTTTCACCATGATCCCTTCCCAATCAACACCTGCCACGTCACCTGGTCTTATTTGTCATTCATTGTTACCTGCCATATCATGCTCCAAAAGACCCGTTGGCCATTTATTACTGGCTAACTCATCCGTTAGCTTGTTGATCTATCCCCTGCACCCAATGGGTATCCGTTTTCTCAGAACTACTATTTCCTTCATTCTCCCATTTCTTACGTTGTCCTCGCACCAGAGATTTTATCCTATTTTTATATCTGTTTCATTCAGTCACCCCAAACCATAGTCATCCCCACAAATGCTTTGTTTGAATTGCAGGTATTTCCACAGTGATGGCACCAAAATCCAAGAAAGCAGAAGCCGAGGAAAATCCTTTCCTCCCACCTCCTGTCGATCTCGATAGGATCCATTTGGCCGATAAAGATCATTTAATCATAGACACTATGTGTGAATTTGACTTCGTGGATTTGCAGTCATGTCTCAAAGAGACTTTCTTAGATCAGAGCGATGAAATTGGGCTCTCGGAGTCCAACCTTCCTCTGTATCTTTTCCCCCAGGTTCACCATTTCCCTAAATTTGACCTCAAATGCCAGTCTCATTACCTCCCCGACCAGAGAGCCATAGTATCTTCATAAGGAGAAAATTTTTTCTTCATTACACCAGAAGCCATTGATCAGATGATGCAGATACCCAGAGCTGACTCCATGTCCCCTTTCAATCTCGAAGTCATCACGGAGCTGTACCAGAAACTATCATTCCCTCAGAGAGCCCAGATTTTCGAGATTTTTCTCCCTCAGGCTACTCATCTCCCCAAGACAAATCCCCCGTACCCTTCCTCCTTGTTCTTAAGGAAGGGAAACCAAGTCATTTCGTCGCTCTGTGCTCTGCTTGGTTATTTTTCCGACAAATGGGTGGATGAACCCATATTGGGTTTTCTATCCATCTTCTCCATAGAAGATAGATCCACCACTCAGTTCGACTATAGTAGTTTCCTGGCGGACAATATTCACGAGCAGTTCTCAAATTTCACCTCAAAAGGCATGTTTCGGTATTCCTCAATACTGGCCTACATGTTCACTTTCTTTCAAGCGAACAGGTTCTCCTTTTCAATGCAGAAAATGGACAAGGATGGGAGACCGCAGGCGGTAACAGCTTGGACTTCACTACTCAGACAAAATTCAACAGAGTTCAGTTTCAAACAATTTATTGAGCAGTTTTACCACCTAGTGGTAAGAATTCTCAGTGGCAGACCTGAACCAAGAATAAATGAGGAGATTTAGAGGATCTTACACCTATCAGACCTTGCAAAAACTGGAGATGGGTATATTTACCAAAACCACACCGAGATCAGAGTATATGGATGCAAGTTGGCTTCATACAAACTGCCCAAGTATCTACCCGTGAGGTTATTTTCCCTGGAGTACATAAGGCAAATGATTAGCTCAGATGACATACATTTTGTGTCTCTGAAAAAGAAACAACAGCTTAGAATTAAAGGGAAAATAGGGTCTTTCATCTACAATAGCCGAGGCACCAGGGAGGAAGTAGACAGACTGTTGAAAGAAATGCAGTTTCATGTTAGTTTCATATGGCACTATGATCTGTACGGGATAATTTCTGAGATGAGGATTAAAAATAAAAATGTTCCATATGTTCATACACCCAATCTTGAGATAGAAAAGTTTACGAATCAAAAAGAATGGGAGCCAAACACTCTGGTTGAGATATAACAACATGACCCTTTGGTCATCATCTCATAGACTACTACACCACAGGTTCCCAAGGAGAAAATACCCAGGAAGGATACTTCACCTTCTGTCACCGAAATCTCGGCTGAAGATTTCCAATTACACACCAAAAGGCCAAAAACCAGTCACACACCTAACACATCTGGTGAAAAGGAAATCCAATCCACTACAACTATGAAAGATGATAGGTCACTTCTTAGCACAAGCAACAAGCATATCATGTCTACAGTTTTTCCTAAGAAGCCCACAAATACTCCACTAGTCGACCAACCAAGTAAAGTAGGACCAAAGTTGAGTGTTTTTGAGAAGTATGACCTGATCAAAAAGAAAAATTAGATGCTGACCAACAGTACTTATGCTTAGTTTTGGAAACATACATCAACAACACAACACAGACTGTTGTCTGCATTCGATACAGAGAAGGGTAGAATGCACATGGCATTTCTGCAGGCACAGGTGCTAGACCTGAAAGCAATCACTGATTACAAAAGGGAAACATTAAAGTTTCATATTAGGGATGTGCATCCTGCTGATCAAATGGATCTGCACAGGAAAACTTGGGAAATGATTTTCGCCACATTGGCAAATGATTCTACTATGGCCACTAAATTACAAGTATCTATGAGCAATGTCCAGACACAGCTGAAATTAGAAAAGATATCATCCTTTGCAAAGGATAATAGAATTAAGACGTTGGAAGAATTGGTCCTCAAGATCGGGTATGACCCCTCAAATGTGAAAGCAGTTGAGGAGATGCTTAAAAAGAAAAATGTCAATATAGCCTCTCTGAGGAAACAGTTGAAACTACCACCAATGAAAGATGCACAGACAAAGGAGATAGCTGAGACAAAAGGGGAAAAGGAAGTGATGCTCAAGTTGATCATGGAGCAGAATGCACAGTTGAAAGAAATGGAAGTAGAACTGGAAAGACTAGTGAAAGAGAAGGAACAATCAAAGCCTATGGAATTCATTCCATTGAGCATAGTTCCACTCATAGGACTAAACACAAAATCTACAACAAAAATTCCATCAGCAACTCCACTGATAGCTCTGGAGAAGACAGTAGAACTGGAAAAATCCATGGAAGAGATGAATTTGCAAGAGACAGAGAATAGCAGACTTAAAAAGGAGGTTTAGAACCTTCAGGAACTCAAGTCTTCTTACCAAACCAACTACTCCAAGGACAAACAAACATCAGACAAGCTCAAACAGGAATTGCAACAGCTTCAAAAGAAAATAGTGGCAGGCAAAACACTTACTGAGGTCAAGGAAAGTGTCTGGATGGATATCACCAAGTCCATAAATGAAATATTGTCTATGGTACAAATCATGTTCGAGCAAAATGAACTAGTGCAAAGAAGCAAGCAGGATATTGAGAAAATAAGAGGAGAACTGGGAGAGATGCCCACAGAAGCCACAGAGATCATTAAATTCCTAAATTCAAAAACCAGAGAAGAGTTAGAGGATTTGAAAATTGAAGATAGGACAAATACCATCCTCGAGGTCAAGAGGGTCCTGAACAAAAGAGGACTGATTCTACAACTGGAGGAAAAATTCTAGACTATGGACATAGGAGTGCAAAGATTTTTCAGAAAAATTGAAGCTCTGCAGAAGAAAGGCCTCCCTAGATTAAGGGTCATAAATGACAAGTTAACGACACTTTCTGATTCTAAAAAGAAACTAGTCACCGTGGCTAAAGATAGTTCGAAATTCTCAGGAATACAGGGAAGTATCATAGGCAAGGCATTCTTCGAAGCTTTACAGTTAGACATCATCATACAACACGAGATCCAATACATTTTCATCGTCAAGCCAACTTTTACCAAGTATACAGAGATGGATGAAGTATACCGAAGACTACTCAAAGTCATCGTTCCCAGTAACCTTCGATGGGAAGTGTTATGATCGAGTAGGAGATGAGGTGTTCAAGCCCAGCCAACTATCCAATCAGACGAGATTGTGCATAGGACTCACCAACTGTTTACCCCATAAATCAACATGAAGATTTCAACACATCATCAAACAGTTCCTAAATTTTTGCATCTTGTTGAGTTAGTTAGCTAAATTTAGAATTTGCCACGTCCCGATTTTTAATGACAGGATCATATGTAATATTTGATTATAAATACTTCAAACTTTGAAGTACCAAGGGTTGATCTTTACGCCCTGTAAGCTAGAAAGACTGTAATTTTTATCAAGAGATCTTCTAGTAATACAAAGGGACGTTTCATAGGATTCTCGCGTGTTATTCATTGGTGATGTTTTCCTTTCTATGTTAAATGTTTTTCTCCCATAGTTGTCATATTGTTTTCTAATCTAATCTTTTAAAAGTAGCGCATGTTGCAGGATTTATCTTTGTATACCCTATTTTCGGCTTTGAAAGATCTTAATGTTTATCTTTTTGATATTATAGTGAAGAAATTCTTAAATGCTTCTTTACTTTAATTGATATTCTTGGTTTTTCTTCTATTCATCACTTTACTGCTAAAGAACCCAATGAATGCATTATCTTTCCCTGTGAAAGGAATCTTTTAATTTCTGTTTAGACCTCTATCTTTATAATACAGACCCCATAGCCCAATGGAGGCGTAAAACCCTTTTCATCCAACTTAACAAAAACAACAACAAACCATTAAATCATATTTTGTTTAACTAGCCTAATATCCCAAAGTTAAAACATAGCTAAATCATACAGAGAGATCCCTCTCTGAAGCTAGTAGGGCTAGATTCTAGTTTCGAAGCGGTTGGATAAAGTTACCTCTTGTAAATTTCTTCTGCTCTGACAACATCTGGGAATTTATAGAGCGTTAACATGGGGCATTTATCTGACTACTTATATTTTTCTTACTTTGACAAGGTTATCAAAATGCATGTGACCCATTCTTCTATGCCATAGCCAAATTTCATCTTCCTTTCCTAGACAACACTTTTCATTTCCAATTTCGCTTAACACATATATGTTGCTTGAAGTTCTTGCAGCTGTAGCGACCAATTTCCCTGAACCTTCTTTTCTTATCTCACACTTTTTTGAATCGAAAGTAACTTTATGACCTTGGTCACAAATTTGACTCACACTTAAAATATTATGTTTCATATCTTATACTAGTAGAACATTTTATGCCTTTTCATTCTTGTTCCCAATTCATACTGTGCCTTTTCCAATGATTTTGGCTGAATCATCATTTCCGAAGGAGACTGATCCATCTCTTTCCTTTTTTAATGTAAGAAACTGATCTCTATCACATGTCATGTGTTTTGAACATCCACTGTCAACATACCAACCATGTTTCTTCTGTTTAACTTGTAGAGCGACTGTGCATTATTAATTGCTATACTGATCTTTCTTTCTTATCCATGTCATTTTCTGAGGTTCTTGTTTGTGACTCTGTTGAGGTTCTTTAGGAGGGACTGTCATTCTGCAATTTTTGGCCATGTGTCCAAAATGGTTACATTTGTAACATTCCACTT
>ML779046.1:494352-543048 GCA_009831015.1 Picea engelmannii
TCCCAAAGGCGAACCTCATGTTGAATGTTATCCTTTAAAGTTCCTATGAATACATCAATCAAGTGCTCATCTGGAATATCGGTTACCTTTATATTCAATCTTTGGAAGTTCTCAATGTGCTTGGTAACTGAACCCTTTTGCTTCAGATTTATCAATTAGCTAAATAAGGTATTGCTCCTTGTATCCTCATAGTGTGCTATCATTTCTTCTGTGAAAATTGTCCAAGTGACGAGTGATTTGCGAGAACAAAGCCATCGATACCATACAAATTGATTAGGTTCTAAATATAAAGAAGCAATTTTGTGTATGTGGCACATTATGGAGATCAAAGAATTGCTCCATCCGAAGTATCCATGTGATTGGGTCCTTGCCATAAAACTTCCTCATATCAATCTTAGGAACGTGGTTGGTCTTCAAACCAAAGTTGGAGTTTCTCCATTCTTGATTCACCTTCCTTGTGTCCTCATAATGAATTTCATGGGATGCATTTTCACTTTCAGGTGTCTTCTCTGTTACAAAATTTTTCAATACTTCCATGATCTCCCCTTTTAAACCATCCATCTGAGTATCCAACTTAGCTTCCATTGAATCCATCATCTCTTGTAGTTCATCTTTTGTTACTATCCTCTTTTGTAAATCATTTATGTCCCTACACATTTCTTCACCTTCATCAAGAGTCCAAGTAGGATTTTCTAGAGGCCTAGTTGGTGTAGAAGTTCCCTTTTTGGGTGGCATGTTGGCCAAGTATCACTTTTGAACCTTGATTTTGAGGTGTTTCTACTAGACAATATTTCTTCTGTTGTATCTCCCAATTTTCGGCCCTTCTAGGTATGAAACTTTATTTTATGTAGTTCTCTAATATTTCTTCTCTACAATGCCACAGGTTTGATCAAAATTGGATTTGCTAAGTGGAATTTACGGTAACTTCCCCACAACTTGCTGATGTTTGGAATTTCCAGGAGATCTCACTTGTATAGTGTGCCCTGCCCCAAATAATTGATATAAAATTATGAAACTCACACCAAAAATAATACAGACTGTCTACGATCCAATGAAACCAGTCCCACTCAATTTAGATACTCTAGGAATAAGTTATGATTTTTTTACCTAGAACACCTTATTGAGACTAGTCAATAGGACTAGTCAGATACCCTAACTTACACAAGGTGTATATACAAATTTAAGATGACCTAGAAGCTTAAATGTTTACCACGGATACCTTACTAATATATTTAAATATCCTTTGGATTTCAAGGTTTGAAACATTACAGAAAAGTTTTTATAGTGAAAATTCTGCAATGACTCAGTGGAGGAATGGAGGAATGTCCCTGTAATCTGCATTATATATCTTTTTATCCTCTTTGATTGTTTCTACATAACTTTTTGGATTTGTTTCTTGTTTTGTTGTTTTGGAGCTTGATCCCTTTTCTGTCTGATTGTATCCAAGTCTGGACTTATCAAGATGATATTTTTGACTACTGATAATGTCATCTAGAACTTTTGAGCTATTCAACATATTTTTCTTTTGAATATCCTTTCTTAGTGTGACAATCTCTGCTTCTAGGTTTCCAATGATCCTGTCCTTTCCTTATAGTTGTTCTTTGAGTGCTTCTTCAATTCTTTTATATTATTCTATTTGAACCTTCAATTTTGTGATCATTTGTTCTAGTTCTTGAGTGTCTTTTTTCTTATCCAGTTCTGCTTGTAGTTTCTTGTTTTTCTTCTTTTCTCTTCTGATAACTTCTATGGCACTCATTAATTCTTCTCGGAAGTCAACTTCTGCCTCTTCAAATTCTTCTTCATATGATTCTTCATATTCTTCTTTGAAGTCTTATTTATCAGAGTCTTCTACTGCCATGAATATAACTCTCCCTGTTTCACTGTCACTGACTTCATCTTCATCTGATGATGAGATGTCTTCTTTGGTGCAAAAGATTTTCTTGAAAACTTTCTTTGTAGTTCTTTTACCTTTATATGCTTGTCTAAATTTTGAGTAACCTTCATCATTTCTCTTTTTCTTATGAGGACATTTGTTAGAAAAATGACCAATACCATCACAATTAAAACAAATTAAAGGAAGCTTACCTCTATACCTATCGTTGGTTCTCTTGTTCAGTATTTTGACGAAGTTGGCCACTTACTCATCATCTTCTGAGACGTCGTTGTTGCTGCTATATTCTTCTTGTTCCTTTTTCTTTTTCTTTGATCTTTTGGATGCTTTGCAGGCTGCTTATTTTACATATGGATTTTCCTGTTCAGTTCTTATCTCATATGCTGTGAAGATTCCATGCATTTCATCCATGCTTATTGAGTTTAGATCCAATATTTATTCTAGTGCTGATATCTTAGGGTTGAAACTCATAGGAAGAGATCTTAGTACCTTTTGAACAATTACAAATTCTTCGATTTCTTCTCCCAATCCTATGATTGCATTCATTGTTTCATCGACTCATAAGAAGCAAGTTGAGATATCTTCATCTTCCTTCATTATTAGTTGTTCAAACTGACCTCTATAAGTTTGAAGCTTTGCTTCTTTGACTTTTGAATCTCCTTCATAAATATTTTGAAACTTGTTCCAAATCTCTTTATCAGATTTACAATGTGAAACTTTGGTGAATACCGTATCACTGAGACCATTCAAAAGTGCATTTTTGGCTTTGGAATTATTCTCACCAAGTTTCAATGCTTTGTCATTTGTTGGTGGAACTGCTGGTGTTGTGTATCCATCTACAATTGATTGCCAAACTTGAAATCCCTGTGCCTGTATATATGTCTTCATCCTTATGCTACAAAAAGAATACTTTTGTCCATCAAACTATGGTATTCCATTTTTATACAAGTTGGTACTCTCCATGATCTACCTTTCAATGGTTAAACTGATTTCTGAAGGAACCTGCTCTGATACCAATTGTTGGATTACTGAGAGGGGGGGTGAATCAGTAATAGTGTAATTATAATCCTTTTTCTTCAAATGTTATATCAATGTAGAATTATTATCTAATAATGAGAAGTAATAAATAAACAATCACACACATACACAGTACACCAGTGTTTTACTTGGAAACCCAAATCAGGAAAAAACCACATAATGTTTTTTCTTATATGTCTCGAAGAATTACATTCATTGGAAGCACCAACTTCCTTTGTTTTCCAGCTACAACTGGAAGGAGGCTCCAACCCCCTAGTTTCTCAGGATATAACATGAGGGAAGCTCCAACTCCCCAATTCTCTAGCTACAACCAGAAGGAGGCTACAACCCCCTATGTTCTCCGGCTACAACTGGAAGGTGGCTACAACCACCTGTCCTTTCCCCGTCCTGCCACCCTGAAGTAGAAGTAGAATGATGGAACCACTGTCACACTATCACTGTGAGAAATACCATTGTAAACCAGTACCAATAAATTTGAACCATGCATCAACCTATACCTCAACCTTTAATCAAGTTGTACCATAAACAAGGGCATCAACCATGCACCAACCTATACCAAACAACCTGTAATCAACCTGTACCATAAACAAGTGCATCCAACCATGTACCAAGTATGTACCAACCATGTGTCAACTACTCATCAACTATGACTCATCAATATGTACCAACATCATCAACTATACACCTCATGTATGTGCCAACTCATCAACTACTTGTCTCAACCATGTACTCAACATGTACCTCAACCAAAAGCCCTCATCAATTTCATCATCTAAATCTGATTTGTAGATCTGTAATAGACTTGGTGTATATTATCACATTCCTGCAAACCTTCCTTTACTTTAACAACAAGAGACTAACATTTTCATCAAACTTTTCTTTAGTCTCACATGCCTAGTTTTGGATTAGTCAACAACCCTAACTTGAAGTAATCATAAATTTGAACTTGTAATGTATAAAGATCTGAAACTGATACAAAATTTTCTTTAGTTTTTTAAATGCAATTCCTCCATGTTTCACTACTTGGAACCTCTAAAAAAAGGAGTTATAGCAAAAGTGGCATACCTTTCTGAATTCTGGCTTATTCTAGAGAGCAACCTTGTAGAGCGTGCCCCGTACGAAATATTAGTTAGATTGATCTGAAAATGTTACATATAATACTAAAGACTGTACCCTAACCAACAATTTTGTCTCACTGAATTTGGATCTATTATGAATAAGTTGTGATGTTTTTACCTGAAACACCTATTTTTGACTAGTTTCAGGACTAGCCACAAACCCTATTTTCCACGGAGTGTAACTCCCGAAATACAATGACCTACAAGATGAATTTTTTACCATAGATACTTGGATATGTTTTATCAATGGAATATAAATTTCACAGTCATAATCATTATAGAAACAAATTTATAGCGAAAATGGTGAGATGAATTGTAAATAACATACCTTAGAAAGCACCATCAAAAGAATTTATCCTTCCTTGCATTTCGGCCTTCTTTTCTTCACTTTCCCTCGGAAATTTGTCTTAGATATCCTTGGTTACCTCAGACACCTATAGATATTCAATATTCTCAAGTGTGATTAAAATGAGAGAGCCTTGACTCTTATTTATACTCTCCAAGTAGCTTCCTTAAAAACATCTTTTAGGTCACTTGGCCCACTTTCCTTATTTTAGGGTTAACCCACTTCTAATTTCTCCATTAAATTTATTATTGAAATAATTTATTTTGTATTCACTTTAAATTATAATACACTCATCACTTCACTTTATTATTTACATTTTAAAATCTCTTAAACCACTTTGACTACTTTGACCTTTTGGGGCTTCTAGATGACATATGAGGGTCCTCCAACTTCGTAAGGCCATAACTCTGAAACCGTGAGGAGTTATGTGACATTCCACAAACCACCAGAAATGGAATGACATGTATTATCCATATAGAATAGTATTATCTTCAAATATAGAAAAAATAATATCGTTATCCATCAAACAAACTTGGGTTCATTACCCAAACCTGGGTTCTCCAACTTCACATGGTCATAACTCTCTAACTGTGAGGAGTTATGTGACATTCTACATACCACCGGAAATGGCATGAAAAGCACTATACATATAAGATAGTTTCCTTGAAAAATTCATTGTCCTTCATCTCATTATTCCAAAATTAAGCATGGGTTCTCTTACTCCGCAAAGAGTCTTCCTATGAGGGCTTTCACCATAAGGGGACCACTTTGGAGTTCATCCATATTTACTTCTTATCAACCATGACAAAAAAATATTGAGTCATATTTACATCAAACAATATTGGGTCCATTACCCAAACCTTTGTGCTACGGGGCTTTCTTCAGGGGTTGACATCAATGACAACCAACCTTAATAAACAATTTTAATGATCTTAGCCCTAATAGAATACTATAAATATATAACAAGTTTTGGGTAAGAGGTATGCGAGAGTGAAGAGTTGGCTAGTGGTTCGTATTCTTGATTGTTTTGGTTGAGTTTTCGAGTATGCGATGAGTTGAAGATCAATAGAGAAGTATGTGTGCTCTACAACATAGAACGACTAGGGAAGGTTTGGGTTTTTACTAAATATCATTGTATGAGAACAATGCGCATGAATATAATGGAGATTATGAATGAATTAATAAGAAGCCATCCATTGTGGACGTAGCCCAGTTTGCGGTGAACCACGCTAAAAACTTGTGTCTTGATGTGTTTCTTATGTGTGTTATGTTTCTAACACAATGATGGTGAATGCTTAGTATTCTGAATATGTTATTGATATATGTTGTTATGATCCTGCACAATTAAGTTAATGATTGAATGGATCTTAAGTGGAGCAATGTCACACACATGGTATATTGAATGATAGTTAAAGGTTAAGTAATGGAAAGTGCACACACAATAGATGAATGGATAATGCATAATATGGTCATGTTGAATGCCTCACTTCCCCTCATCACTGCAAAAACTTGGTTCTTGCAGCCCCTCTAGATGCCTCGGGCGAGACTTCACTTGCTTGCAGGTCATGCCGAAAGGGCTAATGTCGAAGGTTTTTTTTTGTTTTATTAATTATTAACCCCAGGTCTACCCACTATGTTATAACACTATCGAACACCTCTTATATCTTCAAAACCAAGTCATTTTTCCCATTGTTGTGTTTTTACAACATTGGGTCTTCTTCTTCAAAAGTTCTCTTGAGAAACTTCTATAGTGAATCCTTTAATAACTTCATACTTCATGCTCTTTAATAAAAACTTATGTATGAAGGCCAAGGGACATAGGGAAAGTGCATAGTGCCCATGGTTTTCTACCATGCTTTACTATATGATAGGCAATGGCCTCAACCATGGATGGCATTCTCTAATCCATTTGGTCTTTTGGGTAGTTCTCTCCATTTTCTCTACTCATGCTTACTTAGAAATGTCCTTTCCATAATACTTCCACCAATTCCTTTATGCTCTATAGCCCCCAAGTTTTAAACACCATCCTTTTCCTTTCCTTAAATCTAATGACTATCACATTCCTCTACCAATTTGTTTATGATCCTTTTTAAAATATGCAAAATGTTTTTCCTGCAATATTACCAAGAGATTCCCATTTATTTTCTAGCTAGAAGACCTCACTTTGTTTCTACCTTTTGAAAGATGTAATAAATGAATTCGATGCTGAAATTTGGTGGGCATGTGAACATGGTCATCTGATACATGTTGTAAAGATTTCACTTATAATGAACATTATATAATTGTGTTATACTAAAATTACATACACAACCATTTCATAATTTTGAGATCTAAACAGACGAATATGAGGCCACAACTTGGTGGACATGTCATCTAACCCCAATCCAAATTTTGTCTTCATTTGATCTGGAAAATCCTTAGACACCACTTATTGTTTTACTTATATAAATGAAGTATATAAATTGATCCAAAATAATTTATTGATCGTATTGGGGTGGTTTGCAGAATTATGATGATGTGCTCTTTACCCAAAAACTCATAAAGTGAATATTATCTTTGCTTAATGATGAGATGACACAACAAAAAAAAAAGAACTCAAATTACATACTTTTGTTTCATCTTTAAGTTCCCTTTCATCCAATAAAAACTGCTTTCATCATCTTCATATATTAAAATCACATATAAAATGACTCACATATGATAATTTATTAGATTCTCTTAAATTCCATTACTCAAAACAATAAATAACTTCACCATTGAAATCCTTGTGAAATTCTAAGAAATTTGACTATAAAATCGACCAATTTCCAAACTGGCTCAATTTCACCCTCTTTGGCACACAAACAATGCATTAAATGATCATTAATGGAAAATTGAGATAATATTGTTACAAATGACCTCAAATCACGAAATAGAACTCAAATTCATGATCCTTGCTAAAAATTGTGAAAAATGAGTATAAAGTTGCCTATATTCCATCAATATACCTCATGGCACGATTTATGAGACAACATTTAACTTAGCTTGTACTCTGCACATACTTCCATGCTGTCTGTACTATCTGAGGATTATTTCCTTGTCTTGAGATCAATGCATACCTAAGACTTCGTACAATCTTAGGTTGTGTGCAGTCATGGAAATCCATGCCCATTAAATAGGTCTAGGCTCCAACCTCCATCCAAAACTTAATGTAACTTCATGGCTAAATTAGGAGGGAATCCCATTAAATGTGGGTTTGTTTGCCTAATGGTTAGGACATTGGAGTAGAACCTGAAGGTCTCGAGTTCAATTCTCCATGGTGCGCATATTAGTTTTTATATACAGTATGTATGGTAAAAAACCTTCCACACGAATCTTGGAAATATGTTATATGGTTATATGTATTGATATAACCATATAACATATGGTTAAAACTATATCCACGATGGCATATAAATGTTGGAACTTGGCCCCCCCACATGGTATTAACACATGTTCATGTTAAAATTTTACAACTAGGATCTATGGCTAGGGTCGAGGGCTTAGGTCGTCAATCCTTTAGCCACCCAATGGAACTTTATTGTAACTTGAAATATAATATTTACCATGTATATGTTAAGAACCAACTCATGGCGCGATGCTAATGGGGCTTGTGTTAGGCCTTTAAAGGGGTTATGGAGGTCATGGTTTCGACTTACATTGACTCCATAATTTTACACAACTTAAACCAATATTGGCCAATGGGAGGTTTCCACATGGTGGCCTTTCATTGGCTCGTACATGCCACTTGTCAATATGCCATGGAACCACTTGTTAACTTGTAACTGATCCACTTGGAGGTACAATATGCTCAATCAACTGTCAACAACCATGTGTCATGTGTCACCCTTGCATTGGTGACACGTGTCACATTTTTTTTTTTTCCCTTTGACCTTTGACTTTGTCTATTTGACCTGAACTTTGACCACTTATAAATTTTTCATGTGAACTCTGTTTAACTTGTTGTTTGCATCATTGGAAATATGACGACAAGCTCTATGCAATTATGCCATTTTCAGGATGATTTGAGACGGTTTAATTTTGAGAATTTATGGATCCCCTAGGACCTTTGTGATCGTTCTAGATCCTCCTGGATCTCTGTGAGTGTTACTTATATCCTTCTGGATCACACCTTCCAAATGAATAACTTTTGGACCTCTAAAAGTGTAAATATTTAACAACTTAGTGTTGATGATTCACTCTTCCATCTTGCTAAATTTTTTGGATTTAGTCTTAATCTTGGGTCTTCGATCTTAGGTACTAGGTCAATGTGCTTTTGTCTGCTTCTCTGGAATATGTATCTGACTCTGGCCTATGGCACTGTCACTAATATAGCTCCAGTTCTGACTCATATATTCCCTGACAACAAAAGTCATGTTCACTAAATCTTTGCAATACGTGTATTTCAACATCCATTCCCATCTCCTAGTGTTGAAGGTAGTCCATCTCGGACAATATGAAAACAATTCGAATGTTGATCTATGAATTTCCCATTTGGACTTGTTGTTCTTGTACTTCTAATGTATCTATAGGAGTCCCATAATGAATACTCTGTCCATTGTCGCCCCTGCCTTGAAGAACAATTCTTCTTGTACTATATCATTTATACATGCATTGATTGCTTCTGTTCAAGGTATGAGTCCATACGAACATGATATAGTATTTAAAGATGCTTATAGCATGCACTTTTATGCCTCTCATTTCCTGAATATGATTTTTTTTCCTTTACCATCTCTAGAAAGTTTTGCATTAATTTGATGTTCTTTTTTCTCTTGATCTACATGTTCCAACTACCTGCAACGTTTTGTTCCTTCACCTCTAGTTCTTCAGAATCAAGAATGTTTTCTTAGACAAATTAATCCATATGTATCGCTTTATATGATTACAAGACAATAAAATTTTCCATACTATTGTCTAAAGGATTGAAAATCTTTACAATGAGATTCTCACTGTAAAACAATATGTATATGTGGCTATCTAGAAATCTCTCTAATGAGATTTCTCTCACTCTATAAAAATATGTAAAGGTGGATATCTAGAAATATATCTAATGAGATTCCTCTCACTCTCAACATCATATAAGGTAGAAATATAGAAACTCTCTTACAAAATTCCTCTCACTCATACAAGGTGGAAATACATAAATTTACAGAGTCTCTCTCACTCTTATAATTTACAATGACTGGTTTACAGTCCTTCTAATAGACTTTAGGGGATTTACACATATGCATATTACATTTACAATTATACATATTTACAAATTATTTTAAATATGGTTTACTTATGGAATCATTCACCCCAGTGTACTGGGAGGAGTCTCGCAGCTTCCGACCTCTGACAATGCCTCTGATGCTGATGCAAAATATGACATTGAATCTGATGCTGAATCCAAGTAACCATTGGACCAAACTATCAGTCTTCCTAGTAACCTGTATAACCTCTCCTTGCGCATACCAAGTACTACTGTTGTTTCTAGAGTAACTTCTCTTGAGTACACTAGTATTTGACCATTTTGGAATGTAACTGCATAAACATCATCCCCAAATGATGCAATTGAGAGTAGGTTTACCTTTAAGTTTGGAACATACAACATATGCTCCATTCCCAAAAATCCTCCCGACTCAAGATGGAATCTTACATATCCATACCCTCTTATTGCTTATCTAGTATTGGTTCCATATCCCACAAAGCAATCTATTAGTCCCTAAAGTTTCACTTGACTGTGAGAGGGAAAGCTAGGGCATCATCGATTTATTGCAAAGTGTTTTGAAGTTTTTTATGATTTGTTTTTTTTTGAATAAGGTGGTTGAAAACTGGCTCAAGGTTATAACATAACATGAAAATCAAAATTAGAACATAGTATATCCCATTGAATGATTAAAAGGTATTCACATAGATAGATTATACCAATAAGAAAAAGAGAGGATGAAGCCTTCAATTTGTCAACTTCACATAAATTCTTGTCCCAGAATATCATAAAGAAACAATACCATCAACTTGAAATCAAAACTTGAAAATAATTTCAACAACAAATTCTTTACTGTATTAATTAACAATCAAGAAACAAATGCATTGCAATCTGAATAATGAACTCAAGCATGAAGAAAGAAAAACAGAGTAGAAAAGAGTGTCTAACCATCCATATGCCTTTGCTATTAAGTGTCAAATAGAACAGTAATGCCTTGCAAGGAGTTTCAAAATAAGTCCTCTGGATCTCCAATTTTTCGACCCAAACATAGTCTTTCATCTGCTTACTTAAATTATCCAAAATACCTCAGATCCTAACTTATAGAATGCTATTAATGACTAGATTTGATTATCATTCATCTAAATACGAAGGTTAGCTCGAAAAGAGCATCTACATTCAAAAAATAGATATAGCTCAACAACTTAATTTTGGATGTTCTCTTTATAATACATTCGATCCTATAAAACAAGAATTAGTTCAATCTAGTCATGAATTTTGAGACATTTGGCTTTCACAAGTCGAACAAGTAAATTTTTCCTTGTTCCCTAGTAAACAACAAAATTGAAAATGTGCAAAATTCTTCATAAAACCTTTAGGGTATGATGACAACAGTAGCTTTGGAAGTTTTCCATTTGAGCTTTGTGGTAAGTATGATGTTATGCCAATAGATTTTGAAATTCACTTCTCTGATTTCTTTGAGAAATGCTCTTTGCTCTCTTTTCTTCTTCTTGAAACCCTGAATCTTTTCTTGCTGCCTGGCACTCCATTGTTCAACATGAGCCTTCTCCTTTTTTAGATGTTTCACTACCTTTCAGAGTTATCTGATATTTTCTTTGTCAGATCTGATCTTGACCTTAAATTCGAGAACTCATATACAGGTGCAAGCTCATTCAGATTTATGTCAGTTTTAGGCTCTCTCAATTTAATATGGTACCTAGAAATGGATCCTGAGTTGTGCTCTTCATCTGAACTAGTTGAATCCATGGCTTCAGACATGTCTGATATGTGCTCTGAATATACAAGATGGATTTATGAACTTTCAAGGACCCTACTTATACCTTCAGTAGATTCTTTAGCTCATGACAATCTGGTAGTGGCTCTTGTTACAGGTCCTGTAGAGAGTGGAGCAGTCTGCTTCCCTCTATCTGCTGGTTTTTTATGTAATGGAGGTTTGTTTTCCCTTTGTTTGACATCTATTTCAGCATCCTCAGAATGATCTTCTATAACTATGACATCTTCTTTTTTGATTGAGGGATCGAACATAGCTTTAGACCTTAGCCTGTATTTTTTGGTAATTATAGTCGAATTCCTCCTAGGTATTTTAGACGAAGGAACATATTTATTTATCTGTCTTTTAAATGCAACACCTCTCTTACTAGTTTCTGGAGATTTATTCTTGGATGAGGCTTTAACATCATAATATTCATCAAAACCTTCTTCTATTTTTAAATCTGCCTCAGGAAACATTTCATTTTTTGTCTCCAATTTGGGTCTCTTACCTCTGTTGGTCCTTATTACCCTGATGGCAGGGAATTCTTCTTTAACATGAGTTTCATCAACTGGGAAACTTGGTTCCTTTGTAACAACCCTTTTCCCTTTTACTCTCTTTTGTTTTCTGAATGGTGGGTCGCAATTTAGGGACTGCATGAGCCAACTCCAGGGTTTTTGTATTTCTCTCAGAGCAGACATGACTAGAGTCTTAATTAAGACCTGATGAAACAGGATATTCTTTGCATTGGAGGGGTGCGACTGCACTCTTTTTGACATATTTGCCAAGATTTTGAGTAGAAAGTAAGGCAGATTTAAAGGATAATCACCATTTAGATGCATTAATAACCTAATGTGGTAGATATAAATTAGTGGGAATCTACCTTCACAGGTGATATACCCGTGGATAACAATTAGAGTGGTGCGCCATTCTGGTCTAATCCAACTGTGAGGAACTCCCTTTCTCCAATTCGGGTTTTTCTTATCTGGAAGTAAGAATTGATTGACAAAATCTATGACTACATGAACCTTCTTCCACCATAGTTCTCCTCCAACCACCAATTTGCAATCTTTGGAAATTGTTTGTTCTGTCACCAACATTAGAAACTTTCCAATCTCCACTTTGAAACCATCGAAGTTCTTTGCAAATTCCATAGAGACCTGTTCGTCGTGACCTTGGAAGGTGGTGAGGAATTCGAACCAACCAGCATCTCTGAACCTCTGAGCTATCTGAGGATAAGCTTTGAGAAGTTCAACACCCACGGGTTCTAATATGACCACTTGCCCACTTCTCTTAGGTGCCATAAAAACACGATGCTACAACTAGCACTACTCGTATTCTGAATTTGCAACCTGCAACTGTTAATATATAACAATTCTTCTGAGAAAACACCTACGCTTATAACTTAACAAAATCAGAATGACGAGTGATAGGTTCAAATAATGATCTTTGGGAATTGAATGATTTTAAATGAGTCCTTTGATCATGGGACACATGTGAATTCTTAGTCCACAATCTATGTAATCATAATGAAATTAGGGTGGCAGGCGCATATTAAGGCATGATCATATTTGTACTATAGGAATAATGTTATTCCAATAGCGCTATTAATGACTAGAAGAGATTTGAATTTGAAAAATTCAAACATGCATATGAAGTGACACATCATTTAAAATCATGTCTTAAAACTCCAGACTTAAAGAAATTATCGAAAAATCTAAAATGAAAATCATAACAAGTTGATAACAAGGATTAAAATCAAATGAAAGCAGACAATGAAGTGCAGGTAGGAAGGGTTTAGGATTAGGGTTTCTCACCAAATCAAAAGAAAAATTAGAGACTAACACTGGCTCCTTATGGGGATGGAGTTTTGATAATAAAATCCAAGAATTGCAGACCAATTCCTTTTCCTTTATTTCAGATTCATTGATCTCCCTGCATCTGTCAGTCTTTAATCACAACATAACTACAAAAAACAATTTCATTGGGTATATGGAGTCTTTATTGAAAGTAAACCTATTGTACAAACTGAAAACCTAATGAGTCTTTAGAGAAAATAGTGTTTCAAGAACCTCCCATTCACTGGGCCTCCAAAAGTTTCCATGTCATCCAAATTATGCAGGAGAAAAGTGTTATTGTCCATTACCTTGGCTATCCTGAAGGGACCATACCGTAGGTTATCGAACTTACCATGTTTTGTTTTATCCTCTCTCCTGGAATCCCACCTTAACACCAAATCTCCTTCATTAAAGATATATTTATTAGTTCCTTTGTCAAATGTGGCTTTGACTTTGGTCTGGTGAGCAACAACTTTCTAATTCATCTGTTCTCTGACCTATTGAACCTCGATCATCTAAAAAAATCTCCTTTGGAGATCATTAGGTTCTTCTAACTCTTCTTGTAACAACTTTAAAACTGGTAGGCCAAATTGAGTTGGAAGAATAACTTCTGTCCCATATACCATCTGGAAAGGAGAGGTCCCAACAGACTTTTTGTTGCTGATACGATCTATCCATAGGGACAATTTTAACTTGGAATCCCATGATTTTTTTATTTTTTGCCAGTAGTTTTTTTATAATCCTTATCAGAGTTTTATTGGAGGAATCTGCTAACCCATTCCCTTGGGGGTAGTAGGGAGTAGAGTGAACCAATTTGATACTATACGTATTACATAATTCAATCATGGAATTGGATTTAAAGGCTTGTTCATTATGAGTGACTAGTTTTTTAGGACAGCCAAACTTGGAAAAAATATATCCTTCAAGAAAGTCCATGATTACCTTGTTTGTTTCATTCCGAGTCGGAATTGCTTCGATCCAATTCGTAAAGTAATCAGTGGCTATAAGAATCCATTTGTGTTGTCCTGAAGATGAAGGATTGATCTCTCCAATGAAATCCAAGCCCCACTGTTGGAATGGCCCATGGGTGATGATTGGTTTCAAAGGCAAAGACATAAGTTTCTTCTTTCCAACAAATTCTGATAGGGTTCGCATGCCCTGACCTGAGCAAAAATATTTGAGAATAGAACTAGCCAGTAATAGTTTACCCTAAGAATCTTGAAGGCAGTAGCCTTCCAATGGAGATGGCCTCCACACCCACCATGATGTAGATCATAAAAAAATTGTTCAGCTTCTTTTTCATCAACACACCTCAACAAAAAACCATTAGGGTCTTTCCATAATAATATCTGATCAATAATGCAATAATTTACCACTCTTAACTTTAATGATCTGAATTTTGATTTATCCAACTCTAGGGGAGATTGAAAGTTTAGTAGAAAAAATATGATATCTTTGTACCATGGTGAAGAAACATACTTGTTGTTTACTTGTGAATTTGTTTCTTCAATCTGGAATGAAGAATCTTGTGTCTTGTATGAAAGATGGTAGAACCCAATTTCTTTGCAATTAGATTCTGTCATTAATTTGGCAAGGCCTTGATCTTTTATCAGCTGAGTAGGATTTATGGTGAGATCATACTCCAGGATTTTTGTTATCCATTTCCCTCTCTTTCCTTCACAATTAGGTTGAACCAATATTTCTTTGATTGCACTGCTTGGGACATAAGCTGTAATCTCATATTGGAGGACATATACTCTAAAGGACTTCGGAGACTTTACCAGGGCATAAGCCTATTTCTCCATTATATCATACTTCAATTTAGAGTCTCTGAGAGTTTTTCTAAAGAAGTATATGGGCTGCTCATATCCTTGCTCATTTCTTTGCAGAAGAACAACAACTATGGTGTTTTCTGATGCAAATGAGAAAATCATGAATCCCTTGGATTAATCTAGACTAATGAGAATAGGGGCCTGAACAAGAGCCTGCTTGATTCTTTCAAAAGATTCTTTAGCTTCTGTTATCCACTTAATTTTTGCATCCTTTTTCAACATGTCAATAATGTATTTGATAATCTATGTGAAAGTAGGTATAAACCTCCTTAAAAAATTAATTTTACCAATGAAGGACTAAATAAACTTCTTGTTTCTAGGAATGTCTATCTGTTGGATAGATTTTACTCTCTCGGGATCTATTTTAATACCTTCAGGTGAAACAATATGTCCTAAAAGCTTTCCTTCCTCCATAGAAAAATGTGAGTTTTTAGGATTAAGTGATATACCATACCTCCTGCATTTATCAAAATTCTGTTTCAAGTATTGTAAATGTTCTTTATCAGATGATGAAAATACAGTGATGTCATCAATATAAATAACTACAAACCTATCTTTTTCACCAATAAAATCAATGTCCATAGCCCTTTGAAATGTGGCTCCTGCATTCATCAATCCAAAGGGCATCTTTTCATACATAAAATTTCCCTAGGGGGTGGTAAATGATGTTTTATTTTTATCCTCTTCCATTACTGATATTTGATTATACCCTGGGTACCCATCAAGCATAGATATCCTCTTTTCTCCTACAACTCTTTGTAAAATATGATCCATTTTTGGTAATGGATAATTGTCTTTCAAGGAGCACTTGTTCAAATTCCTGAAGTCCACATAGAGCCTTATCTCTCTATTCTTCTTCCTGACAGGTACAAGGTTGGCTACCCATTCTAAGTATCTCAGTGGCACTATGATTTTAGCTTCTAATAACCTTTTCAACTCCTTTTCTATTATAGGTAACAATAGAGGATTAAATTGCCTGGACTTTTGCTTAACAGGTTTAGACCCAAGTTTTAGAGGAATTTTGTGTTGTATGATCTCTGTATCAAACACTTTCAAATCTTCATAAGACCAAAAAAATATATCTGAATATTGCTTCATTAATTCAACATATGCTCTTCTCTGTTTCTGTGACAGTTTTCTAGATATTTTGACCAACCTGGGATTTGTATCAGGATTGATGTCACAATCCACTACATCAGTTTCTTTTGTCTGAATAACAACCTTCCTGGAAACATCATTGTGATAAAATAGTCTCTCTAATGGAACCAAACCTTTAGGCATATGGTTTGTCTTCAGTTTAATGATTTTGTGCCCAACAATATTATCTTGAAGGATATCTGTAGCATGTACCTCTACTTCACCATCTTCGTCATCCTGGTCTATTGAAATGTTAGAAAACTCCTCAATAGTTTTCAATAATATTTGAATTTCCTCATCATCTTTAAAGACCTGCCAATGTTTTATATTATCTGGTATTGAGGGTCTGTGTTTGACCTCAACTTCAAACTTCAAATTAGGGGACATTGGAGTTTTAAAGTTGCTAGCTGCAAGTGCCAAAGAGTCAGCCCACTGATTTAAATTTCTGTGCACAAAACTAATATTGAATGCCAAGAAGAAATTATCCACATAATCCCACACCTCATTTCTATATTGTTTCAACCTTTGTTGTTTGGTTTGATATATATTTTTGATTTGGTGAATAATTAGTTTTGAATCTTCAAAAAAAAAAAGCTTGTCTATACCCATATCTTTAGCAGCTTTCAAACCTAACAGCAAGGCTTCATACTCACTGATGTTATTGATGGTATCAAATTCAAGTTTATATGACATAGGAATAACCTCCTTGGTAGGGGAAATGAAGACGATCCCAGCTCCAGAACCTTCTCTAGAACATTATCCATCAAAATACATTTTCCAAACAAAATTATCTTCAATTTCTCCAACTGCAATTGTTGTCTTCCTAACTGATACTTTTTCCATCTCATCACTCATATGAAAAATAGAGGAACCAAGATAATCTTCTACAACATATATAGGATGATTAGTGGGGTTTTTGTGATCACTTACCAAATAAGCCAGTCTTACTTCTCTGTATAATCTTCGTTGTTCCCCACCAAAAATAGGTATGGTTGCATAACTAATATCCATCTGTAGAGTACCACCTACCTTCTTGGCCCAAGATCTTGAAAGAAGCATTCAAAATTTTGGTGGTATGTCAGCCACAATAACATCTAATACCATACTTTTCATAGGTAATTGGGAAAGAGCAACAACCACATATTTCATAACTCCAAGGCATTTGACTTTCTTGGAGTCAAAAGAATATAGATCATGGTATGGTCTAGTAATATCCAACCCTAATTCTTCCATCACCACCTTAGGCATGACATTATGCGAGGCACCAAAATCCATTAGGAAGTTATGCAATATCTTGTCATGGACATTTAGTGAAATGTAGAATGGAGGAGAGGCATCGATTCTGTCTTCAATATGAGGTCCAATAGTTACAACAGGGTTTTCATCTTCTAGATTGGTTGTATCTGAAAAGGTAACCTAAGCTGGAGACTATAGAGTCTTGAGGACAATCTTCCTAAAGGGATTTGTTTTCATGAGTTCTAGCAAAGGCACAAAAATATTGATTTTTTTGATTTCATGTTCTAGACTGAAAGAATAAACACTCTTTTCTAGTTCCTTTATATCAGCAGTACTAACCTTGACAGGTTGCTTCAATGGTTGATCAACTTGAATCTTAGGAATTTCTTTAATGGTTCCTATTTCAACTAGAGTATTGGCCTTCTTTGTGAAAATAGGTGTATACACTTTAGGTGCATTTGAACCAGATCTGAGATTGTATTTCTTCCTTTTAGGTTCCTTTTGGAGGATTTCATCTGCATCCCCTTCCTCAAACTAGTTTGAAATCAAAACATCTTCATAATCATGTTGTGTCACATGTATAGGAGATGATTCAGAATCTATTAGATGAACTGCAGAATCGTCTTCTGTATCATCTTCATCCTCCTCCTCATCTACTACATTATTCTGGAAAGGAGGCAAAACATTTTGGTCATCTTGATTTTTTCTTTCCCTTGGTAAGATTTGAGGTGCATTGTTTGGCCTCCTGAACTGATTTTGATTTATGTATCCACCCTCCTGTGCAGGTCTACTGGGTTGTTTTTGTTCCATCTTCAACCTTTCCATCTCATATGTCATATTTTTTAGCATCTTAGCCATTTCATCCATCTTAGAATCAAATGTTGTATTAGAAGATGAAGGCAACTCTTATTTTTTCTTTTTTCTGTCTCTATCATTCCTAGACTTCAACTTGTCTGCTGCTAATATGTTTGATTCTACCTCAATAGCAACATCTTGCATTAGGCTGAGGGTAGCAGCCCTTATTTCTCTAAGCAACAAAGAAAATTCAACATCGAAAGCATTAGCACAAGTGATTTTAGTTGATTTCTCTGAAGGTTTAATCTCATCTGGAATTTTACCATACATTTGGTTGAATCTTTTGGTAAAATCAGGTATTGATTCACCTTGTTTCCTTTTTAAAGCACCAAATTCAGTGATGTAGTATAAAAAGTCTTTCTTGTCTCCCCAGTGTTTAATAAAGGCATCATCCATGGCTACAATATCAGGAATTGAATTAGGTGGCAAACTCCTGAACCACTTTCTTGCTTCACCATTTAAACTCTACACAATCAATCTCATCCACACATCTGCATGCTCTACATTGAAATTGTTTGCAAAACTATAAAATGAACTCAAATTCTCTTCAACAGTAACTCCTCCATATCCATTAAATCTGGGCAAGTATCTCATATAATCATTTGGTGGAAAGCCAAACATGACTTGTGGAAGGATCAAAGGGGCATACCTTGCTGCAACAATTTCATCCATTCTGTTCACAACCATATTTGCTATCTTTGGTGTTTGAGTTTTGGGAGTAAGAAAGATTGGTGATGTTGGAGGTGAAACTGCCCCTTGTGCATGAAAAATTAACTGTACTTTCACTGAGTCTTGATCTTTAGAAGATAGGGATTTCTGTTCTAGACTTTGATTAGATGATGGGACAAGAAATGAAGGATTATCAAAAAAAAAATAATGTGATTTAAAATATTTAGAGGAGAAATATCCAAGAGATGAAGAGGGTGTTTCTAGTTCACTTTTAATATATGTGCTATGACCTTTCAAAGTTTCAGTCACAGGCAAGGTGTTTGAATATTCCTGTTTAATGAGTTCAGTAAGTAGCTTCAATTGATCTAGATTTAATTCTGAGATAGTTGAAGGGAATGAAATTGTAGTAGGCTCAATAACAGGTTTGACTTCACTTTTAGGAATCACCTCCTCATATGCTTGGGTTTTAGTGATTTCAAAGGACTTTCCTTGAATTTTTTTTGAAGACAATTTTCCCTTTGAGAGAGAAGAGTGTCTAGAAACAGCCTTACGTTTTCTTAGTAACTTTTCAGGATCTAGAACTGTTGCAACAGGCTCAAGATCCGGATTTTTTCTGGTTACTGGTATCTTAGTAGATGATGAAGAAGTTAGAGGAGTTTTAGATCATTTACCTTCTCTTTTAGGAGCCAGAATTACCACAGAGGAGTCGCCAAGTGAATAATCATAGTCTTAAATAATGTCCAAAATCTTGTTCACCATCAAGATTTGAATCTAATCTTTTTGTTTCCCCAGGGAATATATCTTCGTTTCTTTGTCCTCGACAATGGATCCAAAATATTTTAGTCCCTAAAGTTTCACTTGACTGTGAGAGGTCAAGCTAGGGCATCATCGGTTTATTGCAAAGTGTTTTAAAGGTTTTTATGATTTGGTTTTTTTGAATAAGGTGGTTGAAAACTAGCTCAAGGTTATAACATAACATGAAAATCAAAATCAGAACATAGTATATTCCATTGACTGATTAAAAGGTAGTCACATAGATAGATTATACCTATAAGAAAAAGAGAGGATGAAGCCTTCAATTTGTCAACTTCACATAAATTCTTATCTCAGAATATCATAAAGAAACAAGACCATCAGCTTGAAATCAAAACTTGAAAATAATTTCCACAACAAATTATTTACTCTATTAATTAACAATCAAGAAATAAATGCATTGCAATCTGAATAATGAACTCAAGCATGAAGAAAGAAAAACAGAGTAGAAAAAAGTGTCTAACCATCCATATGCCTTTGCTATTAAGTGTCAAATAGAATAGTAATGCCTTACAAGGAGTTTCAAAATAAGTCCTTTGGATCTCCAATTTTTCGACCCAAGCATAGTCTTTCATATGCTTAATTAAACTATCCAAAATACCTCATATCCTAACTTCTAGCATGTTATTAATGACTAGATCTGATTAACATCCATCTAAATAGGGAGGTTATCTTGAAAAGAGCATCTACATTCCAAAAATAGATATAGCTCAACATCTTAATTTTAGATGTTCTCTTTACAATACATTCGATCCTATAAAGCATGAATTAGTTCAATCTAGTCATGAATTTAGAGACATTTGCCTTTCACAAGTCAAACAAGTAAATTTTCCCTTGTTCCCTGGTAAACAACAAAATTGAAAATGTGCAAAATTCTTCATAAAACCTTTAGGGTATGATGATAGTAGTAGCTTTGGCAGTTTTCTGTTTGAGTTTTGTGGTAAGTACGATGTTATGCCAATAGAGTTTGAAATTCACTTCTCTGAGTTCTTTGAGCAATGCTCTTTGCTCTCTTTTCTTCTTCTTGAAACCCTAAATCTTTTCTTGTTGTCTGGCACTCCATTGTTCAACATGAGCCTTCTCCTTTTTCAATTGTTTAACTACCTTTCAGAGTTCTCTGATCTTTTCTTTGTTAGTTCTGATCTTGACCTTAAATTCAAGAAACTCATCTGCAGGTGCAAGCTCATTCAGATTTATGTCAGCTTTAAGCTCTCTCAATTTAATCTGGTACCTAGAAACCAATCCTGAGCTGTGCTCTTCATCTAAACTAGCTGAATCCATGGCTTCAAGAATGTCTGATATGTGGTCTGAATCTACAAGATGGATTTATGTACTTTCAGGGACCCTACTTATACCTTCATCATATCCTTTAGCTCGTGACAATCTGGTAGTGTTTCTTGTTACAGGTCCTGTAGCGAGTGGAGCAGTCTGCTTCCCTCTATCTGCTAGTTTTTTATGTAATGGGGGTTTGTTTTCCCTTTGTTTGAAATTTGTTTCAACATCCTCATAATGATATTCTATAACTATGACATCTTATTTTTTGATTGAGGGATCGAACATAGCTTTATACCTCATCCTGTATTTGTTGGTAATTCTAGTCGAATTCCTCCTAGGTCTTTTAAACATAGGCACATATTTCTTTCTCTGTCTTTTAACTGCAACACCTCTCTTACTGGTTTCTGGAGCTTTATGCTTGGTTGAGGGTTTAACATCATAATATTCATTAGAATCTTCTTCTATTTTTAAATCTACCTTAGGAAACATTTCATTTTTTGTCTCCAATTTGGGTCTCTTGCCTCTTTTGGTCCTTGTTACCCTGATGGCAGGCAATTTTTCTTTAACAAGAGTTTCGTCAACTGGGAAACTTGATTCCTGTGTAACAACCCTTTTCCATTTGCCTCTCTTTTGTTTGCTGGAATGTGGGTAAGGATTTAGGGATTGCATGAGCGAGCTCTAGGGTTTCTGTATTTCTCTCAGAGCAGACATGACTAGAGTCTTAATTAAGACCTGATGAAACAAGCTACTCTTTGCATTGGAGGGGTGTGACTGCACTCTTTTTGACATATTTTCCAAGATTTTGAGTAGAAAGTAAGGCATATTTAAAGGATAATCACCATTTAGATGCATTACTAACCTAATGTGGTAGATATAAATCAGTGAGAATTTGCCTTCACAGGTGATATACCTGTGGATAACAATTAGACTTTGTGCCATTCTGGTCTAATCCAGCTGTGAGGAACTCCCTTTCTCCAATTCAGTTTTTTCTTATCTGGAAGTAAGAATTGATTGACAAATTATGTGACTACATGCTCCTTCTTCCACCATTGTTCTCCTCCAACCACCAATTTCCAAGCTTTGGCAATTGTTTGTTCTGTCACCAACATTAGCAACTTTTCGATATCCACTTCGAAACCATCGAAGTTTTGTGCAAATGACATAGAGACCTGTTCATTGTGACCTTGGAAGGTGGTGAGGAATTCAAACCAACCAACATCTCTAAACCTCTGAGCCATCTGAGGATAAGCTTCTAGAAGTTTAGCACCCTTGGGTTCTAATATGACCACTTTCTCACTTCTCTTAGGAGCCATAAAAACATGATGCTACAACTGGCACTACTCAGATTTTGAATTTGCAACCTGCAACTGTTAATATATAACAGTTATTCTAAGCAAACACCTGTGCTTATAACTCAACAAAATCAGAACAACGAGTGACAGGTTCAAATAATGATCTTTGGGAATTGAATGATTTGAAATGGGTCCTTTGCCGGTATAGAACAATCTGATCATGTAACGGTTTGAATTATAAAATGATTTAAGGGATATCATGGGACACATGCAAATTCTTAGTCCATGATCTGTGTAATCATAACGAAATCAGGGTGGCAAACGCATATTAAGGCATGATCATATTTACGCTACGGGAATAATGTTATTCCAGTAGTGCTATTAATGACTAGAAGATATTTGAATTTGAAAAATTCAAACATGCATATGAAGTGACACATCATTTAAAACATGTCTTAAAACTCCAGACTTGAAGAAATGATCCAAAAAGCTAAAATGAAAATCATAACAAGCTGATAACAAGGATTAAAATCAAATTAAAGTAGACAATGAAGTGCAGGTAGGAAGGGTTTAGGATTAGGGTTTCTCACCAAATCAAAAGAAAAATTAGAGACTGTTTCGGATTATGAGAAAGTCAAAAATACTGATCTCATCCCGGTCGTGTGGCGAGATAAGACACTTTCCATGAACCATTCTTGGATGTCTTCATATATCACTTTTCCAAGACTAGCCATCAAGAAGTATTCTTTCCCAATCCTTTCAGTAATACCACTGAGTTCATCTGGAGTTGATATGTGTCTTCTCGCAAGTGTCTCTACACATTTTATTTTCTGATTTGGACATAAGTGTGGGTAAAGTGTCCAACACTTCTTAATCTGGTGTCCACTCTTACCACAATAAGAGTAGAGTCTCTTATTCCATGATCCCGTCTTATCATTCCTCCTTTTCCTATGACTTGAGAAATGATCTTCCTTCTTCTTGGAGGTTTTTACTTGCACAAACTATCTCCTTCGACACTTCTCCATGTTATGGTTGCTATTTCTCAAAGAATCACATGGATAACTAGACCATTCACCAGCAGGAAAAGTATTCATTCCTTCTCTTGTACCATGCACATCTTTCCCTGAATATGCCTTACACATGTTACTCTTATTTGGACTGGAAGGTAAGTCCAATTGATTATATAGAAATTCTTCATCTCAAGTTCTCTTTGCTTTATCTACCCTTGAGCATTATCCATCTTGTCAGGAAGAAGAAAAACATGAGGAGTTTTATTTCTCGATCATGTTCTTGGAGAGAGATAGTCTCTCTTGCAGTGGAGACTTCTCATTCTCTATTTTTCGAACTTCACTGATTGATGGTGCAATTATATGCAAATTTCTTTCTAATTCATGAAAAATACTCATGTGGAAATATTCATGACATAACAATCGATCTTACAGCCTTTGCTTCTCTTCCTCAAGAGCTTGCAACTAAATTCTTAGCAATTAATTCTCCTTCTAGATTTTCTGATTAATGTTATTTTGCAGCCTCAATTTCATAAGAAATTTACTCATCTTTTTTCTTGATAATATCCTTCAATATCTTCACCAACTGAACTCTTGGATCTCATCACAACAACAACTTACAACACATGCCAAAACTAGCTCTGATACCACTTGATCCAGAAAATCCTTAGACACCACTTATTGCTTTACTTATATACATGTAGTATCTAACTTGATCCAAAATAATTTATTGATCGTATTGGGTTGGTTTGTAGAATTATAATGATGTTCTCTTTACCAAAAAACTCATAAATTGAAGATTGGCTTTGCTTAATGATGAGATGACACAACATAAAATAAAATAACTCAAATCACATACTTTTGTTTCATCTTTAAGTTCCCTTTAATCCAATAAAAACTTTTTCACAATCTTTAGATATCAAAATCACATATAAAGTGACTCACATATGCTAATTTAATGGATTCTCTTAAATTTCATTACTCAAAATAAGAAAATAACTTCACCTTGAAATCCTTGTGAAATTCTGAGAAATTTGACTATAAAGTCGACCAATTTCCAAACTGGTTCAATTTCACCCTCTTTGGCAGGAAAAAACAATGCATTAAATGATCATTAATGGAAAATTGAGATAATAATGTTATATATGAACTCAATTCATCAAATATACCTCAAATTCATGATCCTTGCAAAAAATCGTGAAAAATGAGTATAAAGTTGCCTATGTTTCGTCAATATACCTCATGGCATGCTTTACGAGACAAAATTTAACTTAGCTTGTACTTTGCACTCACTTCCATGTTGTCTGTACTGTCTCAAGATTCATTCCCTGTCTCGATATCCATGCATACATTGGACTCCGTGTAATCTCGGGATGTGTGCGGTCATGGAAATCCGTGCCCATTAAATAGGCTCGGGCTCTAACGTGCATCCAGAACTTAATGTAACTTCATGGATAAATTATGAGGGAATCCCATTGAATTTGGGTTTGTTTTCCTAATGGTCAGGACATTGGTGTAGAACCCGAAGGTCCCGAGTTCAATTCTCCATGGTGCACATATTAGTTTTTATATATAGTATGTATGGTAAAAAACCTTCTGCCCGAATCTTGGAAATATGTTATATGGTTATATGTATTGTTATAACCATATAAAATATTGTTAAAATCATATCCACGATGGGATATAAAAGTTTCCCCCCCCCACGTGGTCTTAACACATGGTCATGTTAAACATTTACATCCAGGAGCTATGGCTAGGGTCGAGTGATTAGACCCTCGACCCTTTAGCCACCCAATGGAACTTTATTGTAACTTGAAATATAATATTTACCACATATAGGTTAAGAACCAAATCATGGAGCGATGATAATGGGGGTTATTTTAGGCCTTTAAAGGGGTTATGGAGGTCAAGGGTTTGACCCCCGTTGACTCCATAATTTTACACAACTTAAACCAATATTGGCCAATGGGAGGTTTCCATATGGAGAATTCTCATTGGCCCGTACATGCCACTTGTCATCTTGTAAATGGGCTACTTGGAGGTACAATCTGCCCAATCAACTATCAATAACCTTGTGCCATGTGTCACCCTTGCAGTGGTGACACATGTCACCTCTTTTTTCCCTTCGACCTTTGACTTTTCCTATTTGACCTAAACTTTGACCACTTATAAATTTTGCACACAAACTCGGTTTAACTTGCCATTTGCGCCATTGGAAAGACAATAATGATTTCTACACAATTCTGTTATTTTTAGGATGTTTTGAGACTATCAAATTTTGAGCATTTATGGATCCCCTGGTACCTCTGTGAGCATTCCAGATCCTCCTGGACCTCTATGAGCATTCCTTAGATCGTCCTGGATCATCATACCACTTTGTATGCCTCCATTGTGATAAAAATATGAATCTGGTTTTTTTAAATATCTGGTTTTGCAACAACTAGGGTAGTTTTGCAACAATTGTGTTTTTGGAAATTTTATGCAATGTATTACAAAATCTATAACAACTTTTAGCAAAGTCACTTCACTCTTCTACAAAAATCATCAGAATACTTCATTTGGAATAACCACAACAACAAACCTAATTGTAGCATTCCTTCATTTGCAACATCTTCCCATGCATTTTTGACAACTTCTACATCTTTAACTCAACCCAAGGTTAGGCATGAAAGCTAGATTTATCCACCAGATCCAATTTTGGATCACACCTCCCTATTTTAGGCTTTTGAATCCTGCAAATTCTATGACACTAGTTTTCTCCAAGTGTCTCGAACCTATGCTCTGATACCATATGATCCATAAATGGTAGGCCTATGGTGTGTCTCTCTCACCAACATGGATACTAAAATATAGACATTAATTACTATATTTCTTCTTGCTATTTTGTTATATGAAATGACTATAAACATAAATCATCGAATAAATTTAAATCCATAAATAATACTCAAGTAAAAAATCATCCACACAATAATAATGCAAATATACTTAGGAAAACCAATCTTTGAAATAACAGAAAAATAATGGCTTCTCGACTCTTTCAACAATGAGAGGAAATTACATGCAGGATAATAAAATAGTTGCACTCTCTTAATAAGAGATTTTGGAGTGTTTTTATTATTTCTTTACAGTGTATATTTTTACAAGCCTCAATACATTGTTGCAATGTTGTGGGTGAAGCCTTCTTTGGTATTAATCATCCTCTTAGTCTTATGAGATAGATCTAACTTGAATCTAGTTTACTTCCTCTTCTTTTGCAAAGGGTATACTTGATTCCATTAATATATTTCACTCCCTTTTCCATGGCCAAGGATCTCAACTTGATTCAAACCCCCACCCCTCTTTCAGGGGATCACGCGACCTCCCAGTATAGGATCGTTCACTCAGGAGCCGAAGTGGCTCTTAGATCCTTGTTGGATCCCCTCCAATATGCACATGCCCCTTTTCTTATGCAGGTCCTGCAAAACCCGCGAGCACTTTACTCTAAGCCCCCTTCAACTTCAAATCAATACCACAGATGCTATCCGCTTTTCTTCGATGAAAATATCACATGACCGCGTGATAGAACCAAGTGCTCAACTAAAAGGCACTATCTCGAGCTTCAAGCTTCAGATGTTTTACCAACACAACAATCTAATTCTCCCAAATAGCTGAACCAACGAACTCCCGAAGGGTTCCTAGGATCAATGGTCCACACTCCTTGCCAAGATATATGAATCAAAGGAACTTCGGGGCTCTTGGATTCGAGACTTTTCTCCGCTCTAACACACAATATCTCCAAACTTACGAAGGGTCGAATCCAAAGATATGACAGTTGACATTTGCCTCAGATCAACGATCCATGTTCACTCTAGATTCCTGGCTTTGATACTTTTCCAACCTTAACCAACACTTCCTCTCGAATTTCTGAACTCCTAATACTCGCAATTTTCAGACACGTGTACCTAACACTAACGATCAGGATCTACTACGGTCTTCAGGACTTTCACCTCACTTATGACAATGACTCAAAATTTTCGAAGCAACAAAGTTTGAAGGACTTGGGAAATTAATAACCGTGCTCCTTTTCTTGATCCAATGGCTGTGAGAGATTTTGTTAACTCCAACCAGATCTCGTCCACTCACCCTCCAAACAAAAGGGATTCTTCCTCTTAAGGAATTTCTCTCGCTATCCTTCCTGCTTTATCACTTAAAATACTTGAACTTTGGCGCACACTTTGTGCTTCTCTCCTGAGCTTGGGACCTAATAAAGTCTCCAACGCACTCCTTGTGCTTGCTCTCTCCTCTGAGCTTGGGACTTATGAAAGTCACCTGCGCACTCCTTGTGTTATCTCTCCTCTAATCTTTATCAACACTTAACGAAGTGTCAACCCTATTCACTCTTTGCACTAGTCTCCCCTCTAAGATTTTATACTCCTATGAGTATAGGCACACTCCTTGCGCTCAATCTGCGTAAACTTACATTGTCTCTCTTGAGCTTTTGAAACTGTAAATGGTTCGGTCTCTGGACTCCTTGTGTGGGCACTATGCACTCCTTGCACCGATATTTTAGAATAGAAACAATTGAAACTTAAAATAACACTAAGTATTCATTCAACCAACCATTTGTATGCACACACACACACACAAACACAAAGATAAATAACATAAAAATTTACCCAATTACTCAAAGATAAAAAGTCTTAGGAATTGAAAGAAATTCTTCTCTTCTATATTCCTTCAACAAATATTTACAAATATTTCAACAACTTTTCTCAATCTCTCTCTTTTCTCAGCAATAACAACAACAACCTCTTTTGGGCATAGATTACCTACATTTATACATGAGGGGGCTTCTCGAGCCTTCCCTCCAGACTATTCTAGTGCTCTCATATCACAATTAAAACATCCTACCACTAGGCTTATTACAATAAATGAATAATTACAATCGAGATATGGGTCGACACTCAGAATATGTACAATCCTATAGGCATTAAAATAAATTACAATCTCCTGGAGAAAATAAAATGGATCTAGCTTCAATATCTTACGGGATCTTTAATTACAAGGTTTTCAAAATTAAAAGTGACGTGTCCTCCTTAGAATCCAATCCAGTTGAGTGCATTGTGCCTGATTCCAAGTCATCTTCCATTGCGCCTCATTAAATAATGATGGTGACGATCCTGCATCATACTCCTTTGGAAAAAAATATTGATGGACTCCTTCCCATGAGCTCCTCCACTCTCTTTCCACTTCTGGATATCAGCTTCAGTTATCCAATTGGCATCTTCTATTGGATGATCTTTCCATTTAACCAGATATTCATAATAAAGTTTCCTCTTGGTTTTCTTAGCAATTTTCTGATCTGAAATATTTTCTATCTGTAGCTTCTCTGCTATGGGCATTTGTTGCTTCCACTAAATCTCCTCTTGATCATTTGTCCCTCCTGTATTATCCATCTTATAAGGGTATAATTCTACTACATTAAATATTAGTGAAATTACAATGTCCTATGGCAACTCAATCTCATAAGAATTTGTAGAAAATTTTCTTGAGGATCTTACAAGGTCCTATCTTCTTCATTTTTAGATTATTATATTTTCCTCTTGGAAATATTTCCTTCCTCAGGTGTTCCAAGACTTGGTATCCAATCTCAAAATTCACCTCTCTTCTTCTATGATATATTCTTCTCTTGTATCTCTGGCTGCTATCCTGTAGTTTTCTTTTGATTTGATAATGCAACTTTTGCATTTATTTAACAAAATCCTCTTCTCCTGCACTTCAAAATTCATCTCGTCCCAAATCTCTCAAATCTGAAATACCTCTTGTATGCATCCCATATACTATCTAGAATGGACTTTTACCAGTAATCCTATTTGGTGAGTTGTTATATGCAAACTCCACTTGAGGCAAGATTTGATCCCACTGACTGTTATGTTCAGTTACCAAACTCCTTAGTAGATTCCATAAGCTTCTATTCACTACCTCAATCTGTCCATCTGTCTGAGGGTGATATGTTGAACTAAAAGACAAATTTGTTCCCAACTTTTTCCACAAAGTCCTCCAAAAGTATCCCACAAGTTTGGTATCTCTGTCTGAGACTATACTCCTGGGTAATCCATGCAATCTCACAATCTCTTTGAAAAACAGATTTGCTATGTGAGTAGTGTTGAAACATATATATTTTCCCAAAACTTAGACTAAAATAAATTTCGTTTTTTGTTTAAATAAAAAAAGAGGGTACAAAAATGCAATTGGATAATCACCGTTGAAATAAAGTCATCCAATCAATCCAATGGTTTAAATGTATTAGAAGATTATGGAGCCGCCCATGGTTTAAAAAAGTCAAAACACTGATATTATTTCCAAAGTTTCGGGTTTCGGGGTTCTGCGATATAAGCAATTTGACATACCATCAACCCCAAAATATCGATATGAGAAGTCGCGATAGTTAGTTTAGAACTTAATCCGAGTTAATTAAAACTTTTAAGAACGTTTAACAGTGATGGGAACTCATCGTAATTTCGTGTTTCGGAAATCATGGCTCAAGCATCGTTTTAAAATCTCGATTTACAAAGTCACAAAATCTTGTTTTAATCGCGGTTAATTAAAAATTAAACATACTTAATATATTGATTAACCAGTCACATTTTTGGAAATTGGAGAATTATCACTCATCATGCCCAAAAAACCTCGAAGCATGAAGTATCGAAAGTATTAAGTTCTTAAGCGTGATTAGTTTAACATCTAAACAAAAATTAATGATGTAAATTGTTTTTTCGCACTTTCTCTTTTCAGGATTCTTCAATGATATTACATCGAAAACTCCCGATCTCAAATCGTCGATATTGGGCAACATTTATTATTAATTAACAAGAATATTTTATAGTGTAAGGCGCGTATATCTAGTTGTACTCTTCTCATTAAAACAAATAAATTAATCGTCCGTAGAAGCACACTCGAATTAAGGTAGATTGAGGGTGAAGAAAGGTTTCTATTTCAAATTCCATTCTCACTTTCAGCAAAGTAGCAAGTTTTATTCAAGAAATATTACGCCTTCTCTTCTGTAACATTTACTCGCTTTTTATCACAGGAATCATGGCACCCAGGAAAACACTAAAGAAGAGTGATGAGGCCGGTGAAAGCTCAAATACGAACTTGGATGTTATGTCTGATACCACACCACACGCTGTAGATTCGATCAGGTCCTGGATGTAGAGTTTCAAAATCTTGGAGCGCGAAGTCATGAATTTCCTAGATGATTTTGGAGACGAAAAGACTGATAAGACCAGAACTAAACTCAGAGTTATAGCAGCGGTCGAACTTCATAAAATATCCAGACGGCTGAAGCTCATGCCATACAATGACATGATAAAATGGGCTCTGGTGAACACTGATGTGCAGACAAGGAGCATCATAAATCATCAAAAGGACATCGTTGGCTCTTTCAGGCTAGAACAGATTCAAGTAATGTATAAGATATCCCATGTTTCTAAATCTATTTATAATGCCGCATTCGTAGAAGAGTTTCAATGAAAGGAATGTGCAGAATTTCACCAAACCTATCCAAATATAATTAAAACATGGTGGGGCATTCTAGCGAAATTCAAAGCTGATTCCAATGGTATTTATGCCACCACATTGTTAAATGAATATATGGTCTATATAGCTATGATTTTATGTAGACTATTTGGAAGGAAAAGCCCTACCCATTTCCCGGTGGAATGGGTGTCAATTATGCACGAGATAGCCGAGGGTTTCACCTTCAATTGGGCTAAGATTCTATTAGATAACCTAACCAAGAATATTGTTGAGTACCAAACGCCAAAGTCAAAAGGCCGCCCTGTGTATTTTTATATGTCTACGTATGTCATGGATGGTATTTGTTATATGACCCATTTTCCATTGATGAATTGGAGATGGAACCCAACCTATGTAGAACCCATCCATTTCTATCACTCTAAACTATGGGAAGAAAAAGTAAAAGATTTATTTTATGAAATCTATCACTATGTAGTGATTCTTGTTCACAAAATATTGTATGGTTATCCACCCCCTCGGATTTCAAAGCAAATTATGGGAAACCTCAAAATAGTTGCAGATTGGTTTATTGAAGAGAATTTCTCTTATATCAGAGTTTTTGGATGTTCAATTCCACCTCATGCTCTCCCAAAGTTTCTTCCTGACAGACTGGTGTAAAGAGAAGTGGCTTACCAAATAATAATAGGAGGCATCGACAAAGAGTTAAAAGCAGTTCAAAAGAAATTATGTCCAACTTTTCCTATACAGATTGGGAGGTTTTCACTACTAAATTTTGGCCATTCCAAGGTAGAAGCTTCAGCATTAGAGGACATTAAACTAGTGGATGTTGAGCTCAGAAGGCACGATCCATATCAAATTGTGGGAAATAATCTATCTCAATGTAATATGAAAACATATGAGCATGAAGATTCCCCCTGTGATGACATATTTAAAGGAATCAGATCTTATGAGTAGGTACTAGATAGAGACCAAGCATTACCCCCTGACCTATAGGCCAGATTTATTTCTTTCCAAAAGCATAGACGAAGTGGGTTTTCCAAGAAAATTCAAGGAGAATCGATAACCCCTTCTTCAAAACAAGAAATCATACATCCAGGTTTTGAACCAACATCTTTGGATAAAATGACTACTGAGGAAAACCCAAAGAATCCCGAAGTGTCTTCACAAAGATTAGAAAATTCGTAGATAGAACATCCAAGGTTTGAAATAGAGTTTAAATTCAAGACAACTTTAAAACAAAATCAAACGATTTTTCCTTTATCGTCAACTATTCCTGTCGATACGCCTAGAACAACAGAAGGAACACAATTCATAGAGTTAGGCAATCCTATTGCAACATTGACTCCTTTACAGTCAAGTTTTGGGACTCCCAATATTGAAGTTATATATGTAAATGATCTTACCCCAATATCTATTGAAGAAATACCTTCCTCTAACTTCTTTTTTAGTAAGAAAAGGAAAGCTGTAGTGAAACAAGAAATGCACCTGAAGGAAGGTACAATGGTAAAAAATCAAAGAGTATTATTAGATGGGAAAAGTTTGGAAGATGAAGATATTTCTACAGAGGTGGCAATCTCTTTGGGAGCTTTTGTAATGGCCAACTTATTCTCTGTTGATAATCTGAAATTAAGGCTAAGGCAAAGAAATCAGATGATAAGTCAGATGCAAGGTCAAATAAGGAATATAGAGAATAATGTCAAAAGTGAGGTTAGTAAAGGACTCGAACAGGCTAGAGCCAAAGATAGACAAGAGATTCAACAACTTAAATCTGAGCTAGAGGAGATACACAAGATTGCTCAAGCAAGTCAAGGGCAGGTCATCCAACAAGAAGAATTAGTAAGGCAGCTGCAAGCTAAATTAAGTTCCACTGAAAACAAAGTGGTAAATATAACAGGGTTTCAAGCTCAGGCACTGGAAGTACACTAGAAGCTGGAAGCAGCACAAAAAAACCTATTTTCTAAGGTAGGAATCATCCAATATTGTTTTTGGGAGATGGGTAAATCATTGGATAATATCGGGCTCAGAGAAAAAGAGGCTAATTCGGCCCAAACCACTTTCCAGAAAGAGGTCATATCCTCGGCTAAAGAAGAGATACCAGTAGCTCCCAGATTGACTGTCACAGAAAAAATCAAGGTTGATATAATACTAAAGACATGGGAAGCCAATATATCCAAGAGAAAAAAAATGGCCAAAGAAATAAAGGAGGATTGTGAAGAGACCTTCAATTTGCTAGATAAAAAATCATTAGGCATTGGAAAAGAAGATTGTGCTGAAGTATTAGGACAAATCAATGTTATAAAGCATCAACTGAACATCAAAAAAATATTAAATGAAGATCAGATTGAAATTTCACAGTTGATACAGGTCGGCGTCGCTCAAATGGATAGATGGTTGGTGAAGCCAAATTTGCAGTTACAAGCAACAAAATTTGAAGATGGAAGGATTGAAGACATGTTTCTGAAAATTCAGAGGAAGCTGTATCTTTTTTAGGCAAAGAATGTGTCAGAGCCTTCAAGAAGATTAGTGCAGTTTATAAGTAGGTGCGTCGAGTGTCTTGAGCCAGATGAAGCAAGTACTAAGAAATACATGATTTTCGTTATACCGATATATGTAAGAAGATAGAAAATAAATGAATGAATGGTTCAAGTCTTTATTTTGTAACTGTTTATATCTAGGAGTAAGGAAAGATCCAACTGTCTAGGGTTGGTAACCTTTGTATAAATATAATTTCAAAAGGCTTAGATAAGGATTTTGTTTGGCCGATTGTAGCAAAGATATCTCTCTTTTACAAGAATTAAGACAAATGCAAACCGGAGACTCCATATTCCGTCAACCCTGAGTTATGTGTTCTTTAGTTCTTTCATATTCAACATCATTTTTCATGTATATTTGATGAATGTCTAACTACAATTTAGTACAACATCTACTTTGGTTATATGTTTATTTAGTTATCTAATTGTTTATAGATTTTCCTCTGTGTTTGCTATTAGTAGACACAAGACCTGTGAATTTTTTAGATTACCATACCTTATGCTTCATTAAAAGGTTTCTTATCTAATTTCTTCTTCTGTTACAAAGAGATTCTTGCGTGATTGATGCCTCACATTGTTTAAACAACTTTATGTTTTGTTTCATCACATTCATTATTTTCAATTTAACTCAGATATTGGAAACGACCTTTGGATTTGTTATATTATTAATTGAATTTTAGGAACTTCTCTCATATAATCGAAAACAAAAAAAGCAAACCTAAAAACAACCACTCTTTTAACTTTCTTTTCTCCATGACTGTACCTGTTGTAAGACAACCCAATATAGTACCCGGCCTCACAGATCATACCAACATTGCTTTAACCTTTTTTAATACTATCCTAGAGACTTCTAACACCCGGGTTGAACTTGAATGTTCATGGGTAGTGATCGAACAGGACATAAGCATCCAGGAACGTTGGGAAGCTAGACAAAGACAACTCAAGAATCAACCATAGCTTCTTTCCCTAAAGAATTGTTTTTCTTTTCCTATTTTAAACTCTCTTTACTTTTTCAGATGCCTTGACATTATACTTTAAAGCCTTAAGTATAAAATCAGGAACAACAAGTAGCATCACTGGTTTTTTGACATGTTAGAAAATGTACCATTTTTTAAAAGCTGTCAACCACCACAAAGATTGAATCATTTACCCTCTAGGTTCTTGGCAATCCCAGAACAAAATCCATACTTATAGCATCCCACAACCTATCTGGAATAGGAAAAGGTTGATACAATCCTGTGTTATGTTTCTTTTCTTTATCATATTGAAAAATTATGCATCTGTCCATGAAATTCTTCACATCAAACCTCATGCCTAGCCAATAATATGAATAACTCAACTGTGCATATTTTTTATCATGGCCAAAATGTCCAGCCAATCCTCCACTATGTTTCTCCTTCAACAAATTGTCCCTCATAGAGCATCTTGGGATACACAATCATCTTCCTTTGAATAATAATCTTTCTTGGATCATATACTCCATTCATTGGTTTCTATCCCTTGATAAATAATTTTCACATGCTTCGTAAGATTCCTTAAAATATGGGTCTTCCCGATACATCTCCTTGAGGTGTTCAAATCCAAAAGTCTCCACTTGGAATTCCTACAAGATTAAACATCTCTTGCTCTAAGTATCTGCAACTTTGTTAGCACTTCCACTAATATGCTTAATGACACAAGTAAAATTCTGCATGAATTCTACCCATTTAGCATGTCTCTGGTTCAATTTCTCTTGTCTGGTTATGAACTGCAAAGCATGATTATCAATATACAAAATAAACTCCTTTGGCATAAGATAATGTCTCCACTTTTCAAATCTTGAATTACAACATAAAATTCCTTGTCATACGTTGAATGTTTTTTCTTAACATCATTCATCTTCTCACTGAAATAAGCAACAAGATTATCATCTTGACTTAAAATTGCGCCAATGGCCACTCCACTTGCATCACATTTGACCTGAAAAGTCTTCTTAAAGTCTGGAAGAACTAAGATAGGTTGTTATGTTATCTTTTCTTTCAAAACTCTAAATCCTTTCTCAGATTCTTTTGTCCAGACAAAAGATACATGTTCCCTCTTTATAGTATCTAGTATGGGTGCACAAATACTGTTGAAATTCCTAATAAACTTTCTGTAAAGGCTTGCTAACCCATGAAAACTTCTTACTTCAAACACACTTCTTGGAGAAGGCCACTCTCTTATAACCCTCACATTTTCTGGATCCATCCTCAATTCATTTGAAGATATTACAAATCCCAAGTACACAAGTTATGTCTTCATAAAAGAACATTTCTTTAAATTCACCATCAAATTTTCCTGCTACAACCTTCTAAACACCATCTTCAAGTGTCTTAAATGCTCCTCTTCAGTTTTACTGAAAACTATAATATCATCTAAATAAATGATCACAAAATTACCAATAAAATCTCTGAGCACTTCATTCATTAATCTCATGAATTTACTTGGAGCATTCATTAAGAAAAATGGCATAAAAATCCACTCATAGAGTCCTTCATTTGTTTTGAACATTGTTTTCCATTCAGCTCCCTCTCTCATTCTTATCTGATGATAACCACTCTTCAAGTCTATCTTGGAAAAATAACTAGCTCCACTCAAAAAAACCATTAAATCATCCATTATGGGTAAAAGAAATCTATACCTGATGGTTATATTATTGACGGCTCTAGAATTTGTGCACAATATACAACCTCTATCCTTCTTCAGACTCAACACAATTGGTACTAAACACGTGCTCAAGCTTTATCTAATCAGATCTTTATCCAAAAAATCTTGGAATTTATCTGTTAACTCTTCATTCTCTTGAGGGGTTAATATTTATGCTTCTTTATTCAACAAACTTGCTCCCAGAATAAGGTCAATATGATGACTGATACTCTTGATGGGCAGTAAAGTATGAGGTAACTCATCCACCACAATGTCAACAAACTCATCCAATAACCCCTAAACTTCCATAGGAAAATCATTCATAGAAGTGTTTGTAAGGATGACACTCGGCTTACCTATAACAACAAACTACATTTCCTGATATTTCTTGACTTCTCTCAAGAGCTCCTTCCCACTCATGAGAAGTATACTAGGACTAGCCTCCTCTTTAACTCCCTTATCTTCTAATGGAAACAACATATGTTTACACCTATTTTTCTCAATGATATAAGTATTCTTCCTTCCATCATGTATGACAGTCCTATCATATCGCCAAGGTCTCCCCAACAAAACATGACAAACATCCATGGGTATGACATCACATAAAACTTCAACTTTATAACTACCAATTTTAAACTCAACTTTACACTGTCTAATTACCATGACTTGATGTCCTTTCTGCAACCATGACACCTTGTACGAACTCGGATGTGTTTTCATATCCAAATTTATATTTTCCACCATCTCCGTGGATACCAAATTGTTAGTGATCCCACTGTCTATGATTACCTTGCATACTCTATCTCTAGTCTTGCAAGCCGTTTTGAACAAATTGTTCCTTTGGACTGGTTCTCGTACCTATTTTTCTGGCTTTATGAGAGATTTCATCATCATGAGTAATCTTTCTTGTTCGATTGTTTTTGATTTCATTCATGTCTCCACATTCTTTTGCCGCACCTCAGAAATGTGATCTTCTCCAACTCGTTCATTCTTCTTTTTAGGACATTCCCAAGACATGTGCCATGTTTTCCCACAAGCATAACACTTCACTTCTCCTCTTCCGCTTCTTATTCTACCTCTTGGAAACAGATTTATTCCTCTAGAGTATCCTCCTCTAGAAATTCCTCCTCTATATGTCTGACTATTAAATCCTCCAGCTTCTCCCTTGGATTTTTGGAACTTCTCTCTCATGATTCCTCTTCCTTTGTTAGGACTCTTTCCCCTGTTTCTCTGACTCTACTTCCTTGCCAATTTTTCTTCTTCCTTCAGAGTTACCTGATAAGCATCTTCTACAGTCCTCATCGTTAGCATAATAATATCATCTTGGATTTCATACCTCAATTCATTAATGTACCTAGCAACCTTTTCTTCATCATCCTCCCCATGTCTTGCTCTTATATTCAACTTATAAAATTATTTGGTATATTCCTTCACCGAAAAACCTTTCTATCTCAAATTACGCAACCTTCTGAATAGATTTAACTAGTAATCCTTGGGTATGAATTTATCCTTGAGATTATCTACCATTATATCCCAACTCTTAATATTGGACTTACCTTTTATCCTTCTGTCATCTTGCAAATTGTCCCACCATAAAGCTACATGTCCCTTCAATCTGGTCACCGCATGTTTTACTTTCTTTTAATCATCAATCTCCTCATAGTCAAAGTACTTGTCTAAAGAACTTATCCAATCAATAAATTCTTCCACATTGAAATCACCTTCATACATTGGGACTTCCATATTTTCTTTAGTTCCCAGCCTGAAAACAACTCTCAATAATCTCTCCTTTGCTGTTTTTTCTCCTATAGCTTCTTCTTCTATATCTTCACTTTCAACTTCACTGACATCACCAATATCTCATTCTCTCCTTTGTGTTGTTTCCATGGCATCCAACATTGCATGAAGTTTTCTCATTTCCTCCTCCATAACTGCATTGAACACAGGTCTCTCCTTGCGTCTCCTTGGTGGCATGGCTTTAAATATTTCTTTTATCACAGAGCTTATTCCTGCTCTTATACCACTTGATGGTATCAGACAAAAATCTTGTCTGAGCTCTGATATTCTCCTTCTCTGACTACTATCTATAAACAAAGTTTCTTCTCTGATACCACTTGATGGTATTAGACAAAAATTTTGCAAGCTCTAATACCACTTGATGCAAGCCCCCACCCCTCTTTCGGGGGCTCGCGCAACCTCTCAGTCTAGGATCGTTCACTTGGGAGATGAAGTGTCTCTAATATCTTTGTTGGATCCCCTTCAATATAAAAAGTACCCTTTTCTTTTGCATGTCCTACAAAACTCACGAGTGCTTTAATCTAATCCCCTTTCAACTTCAAGTCAATAACACAGATGCTAGCCCCTTTTCTTCAGCAGAAATATCATGTGATTGTGATCTAGAACCAAGTGCTCAACTAAAAGGCACTATCTGGAGCTTCGAGCTTCAGAGGTTTTACCAACACAACAGTACAATTATCTTGAATATCCAAATCAGTGATTTCCTGAAGGGTTACAGGGATCAAAAGTCCACACTCCTTGCCAATATCTACGACTCAAAGGAACTCTGGGGCTCTGGGCTTCGAGACTTTTCTCCACTCCAACACACAATGTCTTTGAACTCGTGAAAGGTTGAATCCATAGATATAAGTATTGAAAATACTAAGACAACTGAGAGTGGGGGGTGAATCAGTTGTTACTGTGCTTAAACAATTTATGACTATTCAAACAAGTTTTAGTCTATTCCAAGTGACCATCAATATTATACAACATATGAACAACATGAGTAATGAACATCAGTCACACATAAGATATACACATAGATATATTTTCACGAGGAAACCCATAAAGGGAGAAAACCTCTTCTTCTTCGAATGATAGGAAGTATTTTAAGTTATGTACATCATCTATGTTTGATCACCAACTCAAAATGAGGCTACTACCTCTGTTTTACAAGCTCCAAATTGTTGAGAGCACCAACTCTTTGGTTTCTCTAGCACCCACTAGAAGGAAGCACCAACTCCTTGAGTGTTCCAACACTAATTGGATGGAAGCACCTACTTCCATTTATACAAGAATCAACTTGTATACAAAAAAATCTGTGTTTTCCCAAGCACCACCCTGTTAGTGACAATTCTTGTCTTGGGCTCGAGAGCATCCAGGTTTGCAGGTTGCATGAAGAACGCCCAAGCATAGCACGTAAAGCCCCATTTCAGGCTAAAAATCAAGTGAGCGGGCGAAATTATGTTGTCAACGGCCCATATTCGTCCATAGGAGAAGATCGATGGTCGGCGGGAAATTGTGGTTAGCGAAGCTGCGCCGAAGTTAGCGCAATGGATAGCGCCCATATTGTGTGCAGGGAAAGATAGCAGTTGTCCATCCAGAAGACGCGTGGCATGAGATCTAGTTGCGTTGACGTTTCGGCATTCAGGAGTTCGAGGGGTGAAGGTTCTATGTCGTCTTATATCGCGAAACCCCGAACCCTGAAAGCGTCGAAGGTGCCCAAAGTTGGGCCCGCAGTGTCACTGAGCGATCTCAGTCGTTTATCCATAGGAGACACCTGGTGCGCAATTAGGCTCCTTGTCATTTCTCTCATCGCGATTGCGAGGCACCAAGAACAACTCCATAATATTCCCAATGCACGAGGTGACGGGAGTGTCTAGGACCCGGACCCACAGCATCGTCAGCTGAGTTCAAGATCGTCAGATCTAGAGGGATGCATGGTGCCAGATTAAGCTGTCTCGACGTTTCACTCATCGTGATTTCAAGAAGCAGGGATCAACCCCTTCCTATTCACGAACGCCGAGAGCACCTTGGAGAGTAAACATAGGGTCACAACCCATGGTCACTTGGGAAAGAAAAGAGCTGCACAAGAAGGGCCAAAGGTGTTGTGTTTATTCATAGAAGGAATCACTGCGATTTCCAAGTGCCATCGGATTTGACCTCGAACCTGGTCTTCGCTTGGAGTAAACGAAGGCAAGAAAGGGTGGTTGAAACTTCTCCTCATTCATTAAATGTGAGGAAAGGAGGGTCTGGCAAGTGGTCTTCTCGAGAGGGTCTTGTGTACCCATTTTTCCAGAGAAGCCATGCCAAGTTCTCGATTAGCTGGAGGAGGTCTGCACATGCTAACTCGACATTTACTGACTCAGCTACTCCCCCTGCAAGAGTCATGCGCAGTTAAGGTGGTGTCCGACAAAGAATATCCGTCTGAATTTGGCTGAGAGGACGCCAAACCTTGGATGACTGAGGACACCTCTGTTAGGCAATTTTTTCTGAGTATATAAGCTCATTCTTTTGTATTTTTTAATCTATCGATGGTTGAGCAAGGCTCCCAATTGTAAAGTTTTGATGAAGCATTGGTCGCTCTGGTTAATGTACAAGGCATTTGAGACTTCTTACTTTATGGACGTCAGCCTCTTTCCTATTTCTTTGTTTACTGAGTTAGAACAGCTCAGAATTGGAGGATCCAGTCGAGCTGTAGCTGCTATAGGATGATGTAGGTTGGATCACTGTAACAGTTACACTGTTTCTAATTGGTTCCTGTGATTTTCTCAGTGCTGAAACGACTTGGAATTGACATATTCAGTTGAGTCACCCCTCAGCTCCTTGAAGCTCTGGACCAAGAGAATCTTGGTTTCTTAGTTTTTCACCCTCAAGCCTCCAAAGGACTATATCCCAAGGCAATCTTGCTCTCCCTTCTCACAAGTCTTTTGTCTACCACCCTTTAATCCATTTACTGATAGAAGTTGGATCAAGACCTCCCTTGCTTTCTACATACCAGGCCCGGTTCCCTGAGTTAAAGCTATAGTTTCTTGAGTCTTTACCCATTTGATCACCCCATTAATAAAATCATGACATAAAAATGATGGGCGTCGGGCTCTGCTCCTGCAAGCAATCCAGGAGTGACTTCTGACGCTAACATTTCTGGCGCCGTTGCCGGAGACGAAGTTGAAGATTTTCCCTGGGCAGAACGACATTGAGCCTCTGATTCTGAAGGTGCATTAGACATCAGAGCCCTTCAATATTTCTACTATGCACTTGGAGACTCCACTGTGGTGACTCCAAGGTTTCCACATCACTGTTTCAGCTGTGGCTACTGTTAGCACACCTGAAAGCTGACCCTAAAAAGCTTTCTCGAGAAGGTTTCAGCAGCTACTTTCTCAGCTTGAGAAGCTTCCTGGGGTAACAAAAACATTAGGATCTAGCCTTTGATGGTGAACAAGGACCAGACACATTCGAAGTTGCGCATCTTTCACCTGGAGACTCCATGATTCAAGGATCGATTGGCGACTCCACTGGTTCGATATGGAGAAAATCCTTGCTCGCAGATTTGCTCCTTTTAATTTTTCTGCTATTCCTGGTTTTCCTAATGTTGTCCCCTCTCCGAATGAATGGGGTGATTATTTTCCCATATTTGGAAAGTGTGAAGATGACAACCCTACTCAGCACCTCAGTGAGTTTCATGAACTGATGCGTCAGTGGGAGATACATCATGAGGATGTATTATTGAAAATGTTCATGTTCTCGTTAGCAAGGGATGTGCATAAATGGTATCATTCTTTACCCTCTGCTATCATTTCTTCACTCTCGGAGTTTCATGCAGCTTCCATCACCTATTACCAAGATTTTTATCCCTCTGTGTTAGTTTTTCATAACTGTAGTGAGGGATACCACAACTCTATAACGGATGAAGTTGTTTTGGACGTAGGCTATGAGGATGATCCTGATGACCTGGATCACAACTCTGTCCTTTATCCTCCCCATTCATCTGCAGCAGGGGGGGGGTTATGAGAGTGATGAAGTTCCCAGGGAGGAGGATGGTGCTCTGAGTGAACTAGTGGTGCAGGCGATATTCCCCACCCCCCAGGGTGCAAAATTGGAATTTGAAGGTAGCAAAAAGGATTTTCCAGTCTTCAAGGCAGATGATCTAAGCAGCTCTTTTGAAGAGATTATTGAAGATTTTTTGGATGCGTTAGCATCTGCCCCCAATGAGCCTGTTGTCTCAGATTTAAACAAGGAATCCATTGTGGAAGAGGATCGTTCTTTCTTCCTTCATGAGATTTCCCATGATGTATTTACATTTGGGATTGAAGAGAAGGATCGGGAGACCATTCCCTTTTTACAATATGGGGGAGTGCACGGAAAAGAGGAGGAGGAACCAAAGGAACAACTGAGCACGCATTTCATGTTCTATCCGGGGCCAATCAACGAATAGCCACCACCTGAGATCAGTGAGCCTGCGTCAGTTGTCCTCCTACCTGTGCTTATCAGAGATATTCAGCCACATGTGGACAATTGTGTAGCACAGGCGGTTGTTTGTCGCCAGTTTTCTGGGATTGGCCACTCATTCTATGACCCTGTCAGTAAGTACATGGAGTGGCATTTCCCCTATGCCTTGGAGATACCCTATTTCATCTCAACTCCAGCCTGTAAGGAGGAGTTGAAGAGTGTAACCATTCTGCTGTCACGGTTACACCATCTGCTGATGATCATTGACAGAAGGAAGGAGCTTCTATCCAAGAAGCTGATTGAATGGCTATGGTGGAAATCTACTTTCACCTAGCCCCATGTAAAGTGTTTTATTAGTTTAGGATTGTATATAAATAAGCTCCTTTGAGCATGTATCTTTATTTTGTTGCTTTTATTTTTCGGCTTGTATTTTTAGCAGCGGGATGTTTTGAGCCTGACTCCATAGCCCAACAGCAAGGCACTGAAGTTGCGGAATGAGTTCTTAGAGCATCACAGGGATGACTCTATCCCCCATGGAGCCTAATAATGTTAGCGACAATTATTGTCTTGGGCTCGAGAGCATCCAGGTCTCCAGGTGGCATGAAGAACGCCCAAGCGTAGCACGTAAAGCCCCATTTCAGGTTAAAAATCAAGTGAGTGGGTGAAATTATGTTGTCAACGGCCCAGATTTGTCCATAGGAGCAGATCGACAGTCGACAGGAAATCGCGGTTAGCAAAGTTGCGCCGAGGTTAGCACAATGGATAGCGCCCATATTGTGTGCAGGGAAAGATAACAGTCGTCCATCCAGAAGATGCGTGGTGCGAGATCTAGTCGTGTTGGCATTTCAACATTCGGGAGTTCGAGGGGTGAAGGTTCCATGTCGTCTTATATCGTGAAACCCCGAACCCCGAAAGCGCCGAAGGCGCCCAAAGTTGGGCCCGCAGTGTCACAGAGCGATCTCAGTCATTTATCCACAAGAGACACCTAGCGCGTGATTAGGATCCTCGTCGTTTTTCTCATCGCGATTGCGAGGTGCCAAGAACAAATCCATCATATTCCCGATGCACGACGTGCCGGGAGTGTCCAAGACCTGGACCCACAGCATCATCGGGTGAGTTCAAGACTGTCAGATCTATAGGGACATGTGGCGCCAGATTAAGTCGTCTCGGCGTTTCGCTCATTGCGATTTCAAGAAGCAGGGATCAGCCCCTTCCTATTCATGAACGCTGAGAGCGCCTTGGAGAGTAAACATAGGGTCATATCCCATGGTCACTTGGGAAAGAAAAGAGCTGCACAAGAAGGGCCGAAGGCATTGTGTTTATTCACAGAAGGAATCACCGCGATCTCCAGGTGCCATCGGATTCGACCTCGATCTTGGTCTTCACTTGGAGTAAACGAAGGCAAGAAAGGGTGGTTGAAACTTCTCCTCATTCATTAAATGCGAGGAATGGAGGGTCTGGCAAGCGGTCTGCTCGAGAGGGTCCTGTGTACCCATTTTTCTAGAGAATCCATGCCGAGTTCTCGACTAGCCGGAGGAGGTCTGCACACACTAAATCGGCATTTATTGACTCAGTTACTCCCCCCTCAAGAGTCATGCGCAGTTAAGGTGGTGTCCGACAAAGAATATCTGTCTGAATTTGGCTGAGGGGATGCCAAGCCTTGGATGACTGAGGACACTTATGTTAGGCAATTTTCTTTGAGTATATAAGCTCAGTCTTTTGTATTTTGTAATCTATCGATGGTTGAGCAAGGCTCCCGATTGTAAAGTTTTGATGAAGCACTGGTCGCTTTGGTTAATGTACAAGGCATTTGAGACTTCTTACTTTATGGACATCAGCCTCTTTCCCATTTCTTTGTTTACTGAGTTAGAACAGCTAGGAATTGGAGGATCCAGTCGAGTTGTAGCTACTATAGGATGATGTAGGTTGGATCACTGTAATAGTTACATTGTTTCTAATCGGTTCCTGTGATTTTCTCAGCGCTGAAACGACTTGGAATTGACAGATTCAGTCGAGTCACCCCTCAGCTCCTTGAAGCTCTGGACCAAGAGGATCTTGGTTTCTTAGTTTTTCACCCTGAAGCCTCCAAAGGCCTGTTGCCCGAGGCAATATTGCTCGCCCTTCTCACAAGTATTTCATCTACCACCCTTTAATCCATTTACTGACAGAAGTTGGATCAAGACCTCCCTTGCTTTCTACATACCAGGCCTGGTTCCCTGAGTTAAAGCTATAGTTTCTTGAGTCTTTACCCATCCAATCACCCCATTAAGCAAATTGTGACATAAAACTGATGGGCGTTGGGCTCTGCTCCTGCAAGCAATCCAGGAGTGACTTCTGACGCTAACACACCCTACCACCCTGTTTTTCTAGCCACAACCAGATGAAAGCTCAAACTTTCAGTATTCAAGAACCAACTTGAATAACAGAGGACTACAGTCCTCCCTAGCATCACCTGACCTCCCTGATTATAAATAAATGATCGAATAACCAACAATACAAGTATTTCAATTCTTACCACTTCTTCTATGTTATGAAATTCTTCTCTTCTTTTATCTATTCTGTAGTTCTTCTTTGCTTCAAACGGTTCTGCAATTCTGCTCTTGCTTTTGTCTATTCAACATATCTGAGTTTTATCTCACACTATGCATACTATAATTTTTCTTTCTTACTATTCAACTTATTTTTCCAGTTCAAGCAGCCAAACTACCACAGTCATTGCATTTCCATTTTATCCTATACCACCTATTCAGTTACACCTTGAATCTCCAATAAAACACATCAACAAATGAATCGCCAAACATCCAAGAAATATGATTCAGTTCTGCTAACTGAATCGTAACTAATAAATTAACTGTGAAGTGCAACAGTAGCCCTTCGATCATATTCCCAATTAATCAACACCATTGCATTAATTCCACAGGGTCTCGCGTTTATCTCACATGCTCAATGGCTATGACCGAACGCTAAGAAGAATTGATTTCGCAATTTCGCATTTCAGCATTATTGTGATGAAAGGTCTCCACTCTCCATGTCGTGATCTTCAAAATAGAGCTTGGCTGCACTAGCTCCTTCCCTTCCCATGACCATCGGCGGTGACCTGGTGCTTATCCACAAAGCGCGCTTCTCGATTAACAACTTTTGTCGTGAGTCTCCTTGACTCCTCCAACTCCCGGTACCTAAAACTCTGAAATGGAGCCAGATCAACGGTCCACACTCTCCCTTGATCAATGACTCAGATTGAATCGTGGTTTCACATTTTGCGATTTCAAAGGATAGAGCTCCTCCTTCCTTTGACTTTCCATTTAGTGAAAGGATGACCTCTCGCTACATGTAGTCTACATCCAATGGTCCACGACCCTTGATCCAAGGGTTCAGATCAATCCTCAAGCCGACGACCCATATCATTTTGGGATATCGCATATCGCGAGTTCCCACACCATGCTCCATTGGCTCCTCCAATGTGTAATTCATCGAAATTGTAATTTCTTGTCACGTGTCCTCCTCGACGATGGATGGTCCTCCTGCTTTCGAGACTTTGTAAGCCTGCTTCATTTTGTACTTAAATATTGTGCTTCTTCTTCTATATCCAATGATGGTCGGTCCTCACGCTCACGATCCAATGTCTAAGATTTTTTCTCCTCTTTTGCGCGTTCCTCCTATCTATATTTAGATCTGACGGTCATTGGGAATTATGAGTGGGTGATCCAATGATCACGGTTGATCTTCACTGTTAATATTTCCATGCCATCATTGCTGCATTGTTGATCGTGTTGATCTTTCCATCAATTCACTGCGTTGTTGATCATGTTGATCTCACCATCCATGAAAAACACGCTGTCTACATCTTCTGTCTATAAATATGCCAACACTCTCCCCCTTTGGCATTGATGGCAACCTTGACCTTGAAGAACCTAAAGAGCTGCACTCTGCACTCGCTGCTTGGACTGCTACTTTGCCTGTTGAACATGCAACCAAACATACCATTGTAGCATCCTTACCACACTGATTACCACACTTTTTCTCCCCCTTTGACATCAATGTCAAATAAGAAACATGCTCCCCCTAAACTATTTCAATACATCTTGAAGCTATAATATATGTGACAATCACATACTCCCCCTGACTAGGTGAACAAATTAGACAAAAGAATATATAACCCCCAACTTCTGACAAAGATATCCAAAAGGTGTTGCTGCTAATGGTTTAGTAAAGATATCAGCTATATGTTCTGTGGAAGGAATACAATCCAGCTAAACAAATCTGTTTGTAACCTGCTCTCCAAGAAAATGATATTTGATTAGAATATGCTTAGTCTTGGAATGAAGAACAAGATTCTTGGAGACACTAATGGCACTGTTGTTATCACAATGAATTGGAATCAGATCAATATAATTTACCTTCAAGTCTACAAGAGTTTGGATCATCCATAAAATCTAAGTGTAGCAAGTAGTAACAACAATGTACTCTACCTCTGTAGTTGATAAGAAAATAGATTCCTGCTTCTTACTAATCCATGCTACCAACGAGTCACCTAGGAAGAATTCACCTCCACTGGTGCTCTTTCTCTCATCCACACAATTTTCCCAATCAACATCTGAATAAGTAGTTAACTGAATATTTCGATTTCTAGGATACCATAAACCATAACTCATTGTGCCCTTCAAGTATTTGAATATCCTTTTTACAACTACTAAATGAATCTGTTTAGGAGCAGACTGATAACGACCTACCATTCCAATAGCTTGCAATATATCAAGATGGGATGCCATGATGTACATAAGACTACCTATCATTGATCGATATGACCTTTGATCAACATTAGGTGAAATATCATCTTTACTAAGTTTACAACCGACCACCATAGGTGTACTAACATGATAAGAATCTTACATCTGGAACTTCTTCAACATCTCTTTCAGATATTTTTCTTGAGTGATAAATATTCCTGTATAACTTTGATGTACTTGTAAACCAATAAAGTATGACATTTCTCCTATCACAGACATCTCAAACTCTGTTTTCATAGAGTTAGAAAACCATTGAACAAAGGAATCATTAGTACAACCAAAAATAATGTCATCTACATAAACCAAAACAACTAGTAAATCATCACCTTCAGACTTGATGTAGAGATTGTTGTCTGTTAAGCCCTAATATTGGTTCATTACCTCTTAATTGGGGCATATTACATTAGTAATGTTATTTTATTTATGTCGGATTTATTCCATTAGTTGTAATTATACTTCCTAGTCTCCTATATATACCAAGGAGACATTTTCATTTGGAATCATCTTGTACTTGAACATTTATGTGCGGTAAAAGGAGGTTGCCCCCTCGAAGAGGATTATTATCTGAAATTATCTCTTTCTCAAGGCATTGAGTACTTATTCTGAGGTTTTTCTATGCTATATTGATATTTGGTTCTTAACATATGGTATCAGAGCTCAAGGTCTTGGGGTTTCGTTGCTATATCTGAGACAAGTTGGCATTTTTGCTATAACATTTTTTTTACAACGTTTCAGAAGGAACGACTTGGAGGATATTTAGTAGATGGATCAAGGTACATTGGGTTAAACTTTCATTTCTTGAGGCCTTATACTTTCAGAGATACAACATGTACAAGATAGGGTTATGGAATCATCCTGAACTGAGTCATTACAGAATTTTTGCTATAAAAGGTTTTCTGTAATGTTTTAGACCCTGCAATCTGGAGGCTATTCACAAAAATTAGTAAGGTATCTGTGGTAAAAATTTCAGCTTCTGGGTCATCTTACATTTGTATATACACCCTGTGGAAGATAGGGTATCTGACTAGTCCTATTGACTAGTCTCAATAAGGTGTTCCAGGTAAAACAATCATAACTTCTTCCTCGAGTATCCAAATTGAGTGGGACTAGTTTCATTGGATAGTGGTTAGTTTTTAGTATTTTTGGTATGAGTTTCATAATTTTATATTAATTATTTTGTGCGGGGCACACTATACAAGTGAGATCTCCTGGAAAGGCCAAAAATCAACAAGTTGTGGGGAAGTTACCATAAAGTCCACTTGGCACATCCAATTTTGATCAGACCTGTGGCATTACAGAGAATAAATATTAGAGAACTACATAAAATAAATTATCATACTCAGAAGGTCTAAAACTTGGGAGATAAACAGAATAAAGATTGTCTAGCAGAACCACCTCAAAATCGAGGTTCAAAAGTGATACTTGGCCAACATGCCACCCAAAAAGGGAAATTCTACACCAAATAAGCCTCCAGACAATCATACTTGGACTCTTGATGAAGGTGAAGAAATGCGTAGGGACATAAATGATTTACAAAAGAAGATAGTAACAAAAGATGAACTACAAGAGATGGAAGTTAAGTTGGAGGAAAAGATGGATGGTTTAAAAGAGGAGATCATGGAAGTATTGAAAAATTTTGTAACAGAGAAG
>ML779046.1:545703-560624 GCA_009831015.1 Picea engelmannii
CAAAAGCTACATGGCAACCCAAAGATTATTGTAAGTGACAGAGATCCCATCTTCACTGGACATTTTTGGACATAATTATTTTCTTGTTTGGGTACTCAATTGGCTCATAGCTCATCCTATCATCCTCAATCTGAAGGACAAACCGAGATAGTGAACAAATTTTTGGAAGGCTACCTCCGTTACTTTGTCTCTGATAAACAAACACAATGGTTCAAATGGTTACCCTTGGCAGAATGGTTGTATAACACTTCCTTTCATACTGTAACAAAAATGACACCATTTATGGCACTCTATGGATACCACCCTCCTTCCATCACTTCTTCTCTAAAATAAAAATCTAAGGTTCAAGAAGTGGAAGATCACATCGAGAATCAACAAGAAGTTATCCAAATCTTAAAGGACAACGTGACCATGGCACAAAATCGCATGAAACAACAAGCAGATCAACATCGTAGTGAAAGAAGTTTTGAAGTAGGGGATTGGGTGTTTTTAAGACTACAACCATACAAACATGTGTCCCTCAAGAAAGCCAAGAAGGATAATAAATTATCACCAAAGTACTATGGCCCTTATAAGGTGTTGCAAAAGATTGTTACTATGGCATACAAATTAGAGTTGCCTGCATCTTCATGAGTACACCCAATTTTCCATGTTTCATGCTTAAATAAGGTTATAGGTGACAAGGTCCCAGTTCAAACTATATTTCCAGAACTTGATGAGGAAGGAAAAATCATATTAGAGCCTGAAGCCATCACTGACACAAGAATTCGCCAGTTGAGGAATAGATCCATTTTAGAGTATCTCATTAAATGGAGGAAACTACCGGCTGAAGATTCTACTTGGGAAGATGAGTCTTTTATACAGAAGCATCCAGAGTTACTCAAGCATTGTAGACAACACTTGTCTCAAGGGGAGGGGCATGTTAAGCCCTAATATTGGCTCATTATCCCTTAATTGGGGCATATTACATTAGTAATGTTATTTTATTTATGTCAGCTTTATTCCATTAGTTGTAATTATACCTCCTAGTCTCCTATATATACCAAGGAGACATTTTCATTTGGAATCATATTTTACTTGAACATTTATGTGGGGTAAAAGGAGGTTTCCCCCTCGAAGGGGCTTATTATATGAAATTATCTCTTTTTCAAGGCGTTGAGTACTTATTCTGAGGTTTTTCTATGCTATATTGATATTTGGTTCTTAAGACTATCAACAATACCTTTCTTGAACCCTTTGTCTTGTAAAAATTTGTCCAGTCTATAATATAAAGCTCGTGGTGCTTGTTTCAGTCCATATAAATCATTCTTCAGCTTGCAAACAAAATTAGGATCATCTGTCAATGAGAATCCTTCAGGTTGCTCCATATATACTTCTTCCTCTAGATATCCATTAAGAAATGTTGACTTAACATCCATCTGATAAACTTTAAATTTCTTATGACACAAATATGAAAGAAACATTATGATGGTTTCCAATCTTGCCATTGGGGAAAACTTTTCATCAAAATCCCGACCTTCAACTTGTGCATAACCTTTACAGACCAATCTGGCTTTATTTCTAACAACTTGTCCTTTTTCATTCATTTTATTCTTGAACACCCATTTGGAACCTATTATATTCTTATCTTCAGGTCTAGGAACAAGCTCCCAAGTATTTTTCTTTTCAATCTGATCAAGCTCTTCATTCATAGCTCTAATCCAATCATCATGGTTGCTGGCTTCATCAAAATTTTTAGGTTCAATCATAGATAGAAGAGAAATCTGATATTGTTCTGTGTCTTTAACTAATTTCCTTCTTGTCTGAACTCCTTTGTTTATATCTCAAATTGTCTGATTTTCAGGATGATTCTTTCTAACAATTATGAGAGGTGATTTTGTTTCTTTCTATTGATTTGTGCTAGCCTAAGTATTTGTATCTTCATCTAATTCAGATTCTTCCCTTTCTGATCCTTGGACCTGTTCATCTTCATCTTCAACTATATATTTTGTGCTTGGTTCAACACTACTTACATTTCTGACTGGGACTTCTTCATCAAATTTTATGTCGATGCAATCAACCAATTTATGTAGCCTCTTATTGTAGCATATGTATCCTTTACTGTTTGTAGCATAACCTAAGAAGATACCTTCATCAACCCTATCATCATATTTGCCAATATTTTCATCATTATTCTTGATATAACATTTACTCCCAAAGACTTTAAAATGCTTGATTAAAGAAGGTCTTCCAAACCATAGTTCATAAGGAGTATTGTCACTGTGTGGTCTGAGATGAGCTTTGTTAAGAATATGAACAGCTATATGAATTGCTTCCACCCAATATTTCTGAGCAATATTCCTTTCATTCATCATTGATCTTGCCATCTGTTGAACTGATCTATTCTACCTCTCAACTACTCCATTTTGTTGTGGAGTCCTTGGAATAGTGTATTCTTGTTTGATTCCATGTTTATCACAGAACTCTTTGAAGTTACAAGAACTAAACTATCCTCCTCTATCAAACCTTACTACCTTCAATCGTTTTCCTGTTTGATTTTCAGTCATAGCCTTAAACACTTTGAATTTTTAAATACTTCAAATTTTTGCTTCTTTTATTGATGGTCCACATAAATCCATATGTACTAACTAGAGAGGTTTTTCTGTTGAATGAAAGTTTTTTGATTTGAACTGTGTCCGAGTAAGATTTATTATCTGACAAAGTTTACAAACATAATCATATGTCTTAGATATATTTGGAAGATATTTTATTTCCCCGTTGTTTCTAAGCTTGATTATATGATCAAAATTTAAGTGACCAAGTCTCCTATGCCATAGCCAACTTTCATCATACTTTCTTAAGTGGCATTCTTCTTTTTATTCTTTTAACATATAGACATTGTTTTCTGTTCTTATCCCTTTTGCAACCAACTAGCCTGAATTCACAGACTTTATTTTACAATCTTTAGAAGTAAAAACAACTTCACATTCTCGGTCACAGACTTGACTGGCACTGAAAAGATTATGTTTTAGACCATCTACAAATAACACATCTTGAGATTTTCCTTTGCCATTGCTTAGACTTACCATTCCTTTACCTTTTATTTTTCCTGGTGCATCGTTTCCAAAAGTTACATTTCCTGATTTGTTTTCACTTAGAGTTAGAACCTTACTTTTGTCTCCAGTCATATGTTTGGAACATCCACTATCAATATACCAGAGATTCTTTTGTCTTTGGGTTGATAACACTAATCCACACTGGTCATCTTCTTTCTTCTTCCAAATCTTGAAATTTTTAGCAGCAGGATTCAAATCTGGATTATAGTTCCTTAAGCAACAGTCTGCAGCTTTATGTCCATAATTATGGCAGTTGTAACATTCTGGTTCACTGAATAATAGATCATAACAATTGTTATTCTCATAACTGTTGTTATGTTTCACCTGCGTCCTTCTCCCAATCATCACATGACTTATAGTCTGTGATTGTATGTTGCTTGGTTGTCTCAATCTTTGTGGTGGCAGATAATTATTCCTTGAATAACTTGATTTCTCATATCTAAATCTTAAAGAACAAGTTATAGATTTGTGACCAAAGTTAGAACAGAAAAAACAATATCCATAGAAAAATCCTTTGTACCTGGAAAAAGAATGTCTTCTTTGAGTGGGTCGATTTCTTCCATGATGATAGTTTTTCTGATCTACAGATTCAGTTTTGGCACTTTTTCTTCCATTCCTTCTTGGTGGCTAATTTTCTTTCTTTGTTTCTGCAAAGTGGTTGTTGTCAATGATTGTATATTTGACAAACTTGACGGGTTCTGTATTACTTGGATGATCACTACTTGATCCTTCTTCATAGCCCAAGCCAAACTTTAACTTTGGATTCCTTTGCTAATTTAGAATGGAAGTTAATTCTTCTGAGGCTTTAATACTTGATAGATTTTGGCAATACAATGCCTTAAACTTCTCCATTTCTTTTATGTTTTTTACTCTCTCTTCTTCTAAGGCTTTACACCTCGCTTTCTTCTCGGATAACTGTTGTTTCAGAATGTCTTCTATTTTCTTTGCCTCTTCTAACTCCACTTTTAGTAGAGAAAAGTATTCATCAGGTTTTTTATCATTCATTTTAAACTGCATCAACAATTGTTTTTGTTTTCTCTTCTTATATCTGAGTCTGTCAATTTCTTCCAAAGCACTGATTAATTCACCTTCCATATCCACCACAACTTCTTCATCATCCATTTCACCTCCTGAATTTTCATCACCAAGATATCCCATAGCCATAAGCATAAAAGCATTCACTTTGTCTTCACAGGATGAATCACTATCTATGTCTTCTGAGGAGTTGTCATTGTTTGCACACAAACTTTTCTTTTTACTATATTTCTTAAATTTGTATTTCTTTTCATCATCAGAGTTTTGATCCTTTTTCTGGTGAGGACACTTATATGAAAAATGACCTATCTTACCACAGTTAAAACATTTGAATTGGAGCTTGCCTTGATATTTTCCAGATCCTTTCTTTAACCTTCTCACAAATTTTGCCTGAATATCATCTAATTCTGAATCAGTATTCTTGTTTGCTTTAAAAGATGCTTCTCTAGTAATGGATTTATCTTTGCTAATTCTCATTTCATATGCAGTTAGAGTTCCTAGGAGATGATCAATGGACAAAGTTTTAAGATCATTTGGTTCTTCTATTGTAGAGACTTTTGGATTAAATTTATAAAGCAAAGATCTTAAAATCTTCTAAACTAAAACATATTCTTCAATTTTCTCACCAAGACCCTTCATGGCATCCACAAGCTCTTCAGCTCTTAAAAAATACTTGTTGATTGTTTTTTCTTCATTCATCTTTAGTTGCTCAAATTTCAATCTATATGTTTGAAGTTTGGCATCTTTTACTTTCTCGTTTCCTTCATAATTGTTAATAAGTTTATCCCACATTTCTTTGGCAGTTTGAAGATGCATCACCTTTACAAACTCAGTTTCTGCAAGTCCATTCAAGGTAACATTCATTCCATTAGCATTAAATCTAAATTCTAACTTATCATCCTTGGAAGCTATCACAACAGGATTTATGTATCCAGTCTCTACTACATCCCAAACATCAGCACCTAAGGCCATTAAGTATGTTCTCATTCTAATCTTCTAGAAGGAAACATTTATTCCATCAAAGAGAGGAGGCTTATTGCCTGAAGTCCCTTCATGACTTGTCATGTTTAATCTTATAGATCTAACTTTAAATAAAGGAACTGACTCTGACACCAATTGTNTACTATGCTTAAACAATTTATGACTATTCAAACAATTTTTAGTCTCTTCCAAGTGACCATCAATATTATACAACATATGAACAACATGAGTAATGAAAATCAGTCACACATAAGATATACACAAAGATATATTTTCACGAGGAAACCCATAAAGGGAGAAAACCTCTTCTTCTTCGAATGATAGATAGTCTTTTAAGTTTTGTACATCATCTATGTTTGAGCACCAACTCAAAGTGAGGCTACTACCTCTGTTTTACAAGCTCCAACTCTTTGGTTTCTCTATCACCCACTAGAAGGAAGCACCAACTACCTGAGTGTTCCAGCACCAACTGGATGGAAGCACCTACTTCCATTTATACAAGAATAAACTTGTATACATAAAAATCTATGTTTTACCAAGCACCACCCTGCCACCCTATTTTTTTAGCCACAACCAGATGAAAGCTCCAACTTTCAGTATTCAAGCATCAACTTGAATAACAGAGGACTACAGTCCTCCCTAGCACCACCAAACCTCCCTGATTATAAATAAATGATTGAATAACCAACAATACAGGTGTTTCAATTCTTACCACTTCTTCTCTGTTATGCAATTCTTCTCTGCTTTTATCTGTTCTACAATTTTTCTCTGCTTCAAACTATTCTGCAATTATGCTCTTGCTTCTGTCTGTTCAACATCTCTGAGTTTTATCTCACACTATGCATACTATAATTTTACCTTTCTTACAGTTCAAATTATTTTTCCAGTTCGAACAACCAAACTACCATAGTCATTGTGTTTCCATTTTATCCTATACCACCTATTCAGTTACACCTTGAAACTCCAAGAAAATGCATCAGCAAATGAATCGCCAAACATCCAAGAACTATGATTCAGTTCTAATAACTGAATCGTAATTGATAAATTAACTGTGAAGTGCAACAATATCCCTTTGATCATATTCCCAATTAATCAACATCGTTGGATTAATTCCACAGGGTATCGCATTTATCTCATATGACCATTGGTTGTGACCGAACACTAAGCATAATTGATTTCACGATTTCTCATTTTAGCATTCTTGTGATGAAGGGTCTTGACTCTCCATGTCATGATTGAAAAAATAGACCTTGGTTGCACTAGCTCATTCCCTTTTCATGACCATCGACAGTGACCTAGCGCTTATCCACAGACCATGCTTTGTGATTCACAACTTTTTTCGTGAGTCTCCTTGACTCCTCCAACTCCCAGTATATGAAACTCTGAAATGGAGCCTGATCAACGGTCCACACTCTCCCTTGATCAACGACTCAGATTGAATCATGGTTTCGCATTTCGCAATTTCAAAGGATAGAGCTCCTCCTTCCTTTGACTTTCCAGTCAGCAAAAGGATGACCTCTCGCCATGTGTAGTCTTCATCCAACAGTCCACGACCCTCGATCGAAGGGTTCCAATCAATCCTTGAGCCAATGGCCTAGATCATTTCGGGATATCATATATCGCGATTTCCCACACCATGCTCCATTGACTCCTCCAATGTGCAAGTTAGCGAAATTGTAATTGCTTTCCACATGTCCTCCTCGACGATGGATGGTCCTCCTGCTTTCGAGACTTTGTAAGCCCACTTCATTTTGTACTTAAATATCATGCTCCTTCTTCTGGATCCAATGATGGTCGGTCCTCATGCTCATGATCCAACATCTGAGATTTGTTCTCCTTTTTTGCGCGTTCCTCCTATCCGTATTCAGATCTGACGGTCATCGTGAATCCTGAGTGGGTGATCCAATGATCTCTATTGATCTTCACTGTTAATCTTTCCATGCCATCATCATTGCACCATTGTTCATGCTGATCTCGCCATCAATTCGTTGGTTGTTGATCGTGCTGATCTCGCCATCAATGAAAAACACGTTGCCTAAATCTTATTTCTGTGTTTTATGCTGAAAAAAACAGTTGATGTTTGCCTCAGATCAACAGTCTATGTTCACTCCAGACTCCAGGATTCAGGACTTTTCCAACCTTAACCAACACTTCCTCCTGAATTGTCGAATTTTAAACTCCTCAGAATCTACGGTCCAGGTGTCCCTGACAACCGACGGTTAGGATTTACTTTGGACTTTGGGACTTCAGAGAATTCTTCCTTTTGTGAAACAATGACCAAATTCTCTCGGAGTGCTAAATCGCTGAACCACTAGGGATCCAACGACTCACACTCTCCTTGTGATCTACGGTGTAGATTCACTCCGGGACTTCAGAGCTTCAGGGAATTCCACACCAAACCACTTTTACCAACAATATTTTGGATTTTCGAACTCCAAATACTCACGATTTGTAGACACGTGTACCTAACACTAACGGTCAGGATCTACTCTGGTCTTCAAGAATTTCACCTCACTTTCAAGAATTTCACCTCACTTACGACAATGAATCAAAATTGTCGGAGCATCGAAGTCAGAAGGACTTGGGAAATTAACAGTCGTGCTCTTTTTCTTGATCCAACGGTTGTGAGAGATTCTGCTAACTCCAACCAGATCTCTTCCACTCACCTTCCAAACAAAATGGATTCTTCCTCTTAAGGAATTTCTCTCGCTTTATCACTTAAAAGACTTGAACTTTGGCACACACTTTGTGCTTCTCTCCTAATCTTGGGACTTAAGAAATTCTCCTACTCACTCCTTGCAATCGCTCTCTCCTCTAAGCTAGGGACTTATGAAATTCACTTGCGCACTCCTTGCGCTATCTCTCATGTGAGATTTATCAACACTTAACGAAGTGTCAACCCTGTGCACACTTTGCATTGGTTTCCCCTCTGAGCTTTTATACTCCTGTGATTATAGATGCACTCCTTGTGCTCGCTCTGCGTAAACTTACACTGTCTCTCCTGAGCTTTCAAACTTGTAAATGGTTCAGCCTCCACACTCCTTGCATGGGCACTATGCACTCATTGAACCAAGATTTCATAAGAGAAACAATTGAAACTTAAAATAAAACTAAGGATTCATTCAACCAACCATTTAGATGCACACACACACAAACACAAAGATAAATAACATAAACATTTTTCCAATTACTCAAAGATAAACAGTCTTAGGAATTGAAAGCAATTCTCCTCTTCTATATTCCTTCAACAAATATTTACAAAGATTTCAACAACTTTCAACAACTTTTCTCAATCTCTCTCTTTTCTCAACATCAACAATAGCAACAACCTCTTTTGGGAATAAATTACATACATTTATACATTAGGTGGCTTCTCGAGCCTTCCCTCCAGACTATTCTAGTTCTTTCATATCACAATTAAAGCATCGTACCACTAGGCTTATTACAATAAATGAATAATTACAATCCAGATATGAGTCGGCGCTCATAATATGTACAATCCTACATGCATTGAAAGAAATTGCAATCTCCTAGTGCACATACAATGGCTCTAGCTTCAAGATCTTACAAGATCTTTAATCACAAGGTTTTCAAAATTAAAATTGACACGTCCTCCTTGGAATCCAAACTAGTTGAGTGTGATGCACTTGATGCTGAGTCATCTTCCAATGCACCTCATTGAATGATGCTGGTGATGCTCCTGCATCACAACCTTTCACTCATTCAGTCTCAGAACATGTTGTCACAATTGGACACCTCTTCTATCTTCAAAGCCAACTCATTTTGTTCATTTTTGTGTTTTGCAGCGCTAGGTCTTCTTCTTCAACAATACCCTTGAGAAATTTAATAGTGAATTCTTTAAAAAATATATCCTTAGTCCTCTTTAATAATGTATGCATAAAGGCCAAGAGACATGGGGAAATTGAATAGTACCCATGGGTCTTTTCCATGCTTTACTGTAATACAAACCAGCTCCCTCAACCATGGATGACAATCTCTAATTTATTCAGACTTTGGGGAAATCATCTCTATCCTCTCAACTTCTACTTATTAAAAAACTTCACTTGCCACAATGCTTCCTTCAAAATACACACTTTCATAATTACATATTTACACTTTTGGAATCTAAAACCACATTTTTTGAATCAATTTTCATAATTTTGGAATCAAAATTCGCACTAACCAAATCCAAACTTCGGAAATCCAAATTTTCACTTTGTAAATGTCAATATCCACTCTTGAAAATGAAATTCTCACTATTAAATTTTAGATTCTAGTTTATAATACCAAATTTAGTGAAAATGGGGTTAGATAATATTCCAAACTAATACTATGGCACCCATAAACACCATGATTTCAACATTCCTTCTTTGTCAAAGCTAATCAAAATGTCTTAATACTTTTAATTAAAAAAAAATCTTTGTTTTTTTTTTTATATAATAATACAAAAAACTCTATATTTTAACTAAGAATGCTATCCAGTATGCCATCAATGGAATTTGACGATAATTCTTTTACTGAAATTGCAGTTTTGGATTGTTAAAATCGTGATTGTTAATGCAAAAATGGATTTAGCATACTCAAATTCAATTTGATTATGAATGATCAATATATGCAATTTCTTAAAATATTTAAACTATGAAATAGTATAAATTATTTTAGTTAAAAAATATTTTGAGTGTCTTTGTTTTTTTTGTTTTTTTTCCCTATTTTATTGAACCATTTAATCCTGAATTTAAGAATTAAATTACATTGTAACATTACAAAATTATAGTAAAAGTATTTTTTATATTTTTTCTATTTTATTAAATCATTTACAAAACCATTTAATCTTAAATTTAATTAAAAAATTACATAATAACATTAAAAAATTATAGTAAAATTGTTTTTATATTGTAGGAATAGTAATGAGATATTTAACTTTAATTAGGTAATAATGAACCCACACTTCTTCCCATCTCTCCATTATTTTATCTCAGATCTTAATTTTAATATAGTGCAAGACATTCATTGCAATCCTTAAAAAAAATTTATTTAAAAATAAAATAAAATAAAAGTATTTTGGACCATACCAACCTTTACCATGGTTGACTTTTAGGTGTCTCTTTTATGCTACGGTGGAGTTTCGAACTTAAGTTTATGCATGTCCCTTTAAACAAATCACACTAGTTAAATTTGACAAAATGATTTGTTATTATTACCCGTACAACAACATAATATTAACATTATAAAAATAAGAATATATTTTCATAAATACTATAGTTAAATAAATGTTAGACAAATCCCCAAAAAATATAAAATATGTGAAAATGATAAAATAGTACATGAAATTACTTTATTTTAAAATGCAAAATTTATGAAAACATTAATTTAATTTTAATGGATAATAAATATCATTATCGAATAGTGTGGAACACAAATTGGATATGAAACCTATCAAAGAGGAAGTGAGAAAGTTCGTAGAATTAGACTATGAGCGTAATAAAAGAGCCTTGAACCTCATAATTTTTGGTATAAAAGAACAAAAGGACGAGAAATTATAAATTGAAACAACTCATCTCATAGAAACAAAAAGATTGGGAAAAATAATTGAACATAAAGATAGGTTGATTAAGGTTATGATATAATACCCATAAATATGACATACTCAATAAAAATATGAACTTAAAAGGGTCAGGAATATTTATAAATGAAGACCTCATTCCAAAAGATCAAGCTAAATTAAGGAAGGAGGTTCAAAATGTAAAGGAATCCAAGAAAGAAAGAAAATGGGAAATAATTAGGAACTAAAAAACTATTATTAGGGATAGAGACCAACAAGATAAAAATAAAAATCAAATTGGGACACTTTAGATCCTCTATTGGAACTGTCGGGGCTTTCCTTGGAACAAAGGGTGATCTAGGTGGTCTCAGTGGCCATCCACCTTTTCCACTAAATCAACATTTTTGAGCCTATGGTTTTGATAAACCATGATTTTCACCCTTTTGATGGGGAATGTAATGTAATGCTATCTCCATTTGTTAATTTCATCCATCATGTAATGATTTACTAGTGGTCTTTTGTACATTCCTACAACATTAATACATCAGATCTTGTTAGAATTCCATAGTTAAGTGCACTTGGGATAGAGTAGTACTGGGATGGGTGACCTCCCAGGAAGTCCTTGTGTCATATAGGCCTATGAAATTTTGTAAACTTAGACCAATTTATCCCACATGCATCATGGGAATTATTCTCCTCTCACTCTCTCATAAATAATCAAGGTGAAGGAGGTCCTTTGAACAAGAAATTGAGTGTGATGTAAATCCTATTGTGAATGAAGCATATCCAACGTCTCTTTCTCTTCATAGATAAGATACCACCATTCTAGCCAGTTTGTGTCTACAATATTCTGCTATTTTTATTTATTAATAGAAGTTGGGTTTCACTATATTTATTTGTTCTCTGCTATATTTTCGTTTGTATCTCATTTTGTTCTCAACATAATCCAGATCAGTGGAATTAGAGTGATCTGCTCTTTATTTGTTTCTCTGTACATGTCCCCAACGAGGTCAAGATATAAGGAGTTGGCACTCGAAATACTTGAGCCTATGAAAGACTGTCCTCACCAACCTCGATGACCTCCCACGATGGAAGAAAAGAAAGAGGAGGGAGCAGGAGATCCTATTAAGTTGTTTCTTGAGGAAGATCTCGCATGACAAAGGAAAAATATGATGGAAAAATTCACTCAGATATTTCGACAACTATTGATGGAGGTCGAGGCATCTTCGACAAGCAACCATTTTGAAGGTGTGACACCCTTCAAGGTATAAGTTAATTTTGGTATCCCTTTATTTTAAGGCTATATAGATGCAGATGCTCTAGAAAAATGGTTGAATATGATAGAATGTTATTACTCTATCCAAATTTTTTCTAACAATGAAAATATCACCTTCGTGCTCCTTAAATCCCTTCTCCATGTCATAGCTTGGTGGGAAGGTTACTGGGAGAGATAGACCATGGATAAATCTATGTCATTTAGGAGAGAACCCATCTGGGTGGCCTTTTTGTATTCCCTGAAGGAAGAGTTACACCCTATTGGAAGCTATGATGACCAATATATGATATGGACAACTTGGGGTCAAGAGAGAGACCAGATAGTGCCAGAGTATTCCAACATCTTCCATACCCTACACTCAAAGTTGGGCATTCAATATTCTGAGAGACACTTGGTTTTGAAGTACTACAGTGGTTTACACAGGTACATCCAAATAGAGATGGATTTCTTGGACATATCCTCACCAGGAATCGCTTATCAATATGTTGTCAAAATCGAGCACGCAAAGCTAATTTGGGAATCCCACTATAGTTGGGTGGTAGGACACTTTGGCATGGAGAATACAGTGGAAATACTACAAAATTATTTCTATTGGTTGAAGCTTCAACATGATGTCAGTAAGTATATCAGATCTTGCACTGTTTGCTCCATTTCCAAGCCAACCATTAAAAAATAAGGACTATACACCCATATTCCTACTCCCGATAGGCCTTGAGAATCCATCTCGATGGACTACATGTCAAGTTTCCCTTCAACCAAGCATGGAAATGATTATGTATTCGTGGTTGTTGATTGATTCTCTAAGATGGCCATTCTAACAACATGCAAGAAGAATATCACAGTTGAGGCCACTGCCAAGCTCTTCTTCGAGCATGTGTGGGTACATTTTGGACTACCACAGACCATCATATCATATCGAGACAACATGTTCTTAATTACATTATGATCGAGCCTCTGGTCACTACTAGACACTAAGCTTGCTTTCCACCCCCCAAACTGATGGACAGATAGAGGTCGTCAACTGGATGATCATGCACATCTTGCACATGTACAACTCCAAGATTTCACACACATGGGATGAGATCCTTCTTATGTTCAACACAACTACTACAAAGTCATCCATAGCTCGTCCGACCATAGCCCTTTTTAGGTGGGCCTAAGATTTCAACCATTGGGCCCCATTGATGTAGCACTACCCATAGCATCCACACAAGAAAAATATTCCCATGCTCAATTTGAGGCAAACATAGCCACCAAATTCATTGAATGGATTCAACACATCACCAACATGGCCATGACATTTTATAGAAATCCAATTATAAGTACAAGCAACACCATGATCAATACAGGGTTCCACATAAGTTTCAGGTTGGAGACAAGGTTTGGTTTCATTTGCAGAGAGAGCGCCTTACAGGACCCCATCGAAAGCTACATTCACTTCTCTATGAACCTTACACCATCATCAAGGCTGTGGGTGACAATGATTTTGACTTAAGTATTCCCACCTTCCTTGGCTTTCATCCAATATTCAATGTGGACCTCCTTTCATGATATTTTCCACCACTATTGGACACATCGGAAGTGGTAGAGAAATTGACACATATAGAGATCAACCCTAACTGCATGGAATAAGAAACCATTGATCAGATCATGGACACACGGGTTAGGGGAACTCACCAATAGAATATTCAACTCTATTAGGATGTCAAAGTAGGAAAACTACTGCACCAAGGAAAGTGTCTCACCAAGCGTCAAGTTCATCAGAATTTTCCCCATTTGATGGGGTAGTCAATGCAATGGAGACCATTTCTTCCTAGGGGGTGTTGACCAAAATTTGGTCACCTATATTTTCCCTCTCTTGGATTCATAAAATAATTGATATCAAAATAAGACATTTTTTGAACTTTTATAATTTCATTCTGCAACCCTCAGTCTCAACTTCACCACACATTTTTTGGATCAAAAATCCGAGTTCATATGCTCAAGATATCCAAGTTTAAAGTTTAAGAAAAAAAGGTCACACCTCTTTCATACTTAGTCTCATTTTCAAACTCTTCTCCGCTCCTCTCCTCTTTTCTTTCATACCCAACACATAGAATTTTCACTCAACATCTTTCTATCCATAATTTATCTCACTCTTCTCCCATACGCTCCACTAGCCTCCACACTTAGAATTTTTTGGGACTCTTCTCCTCATCGGGTTTGCAGGTTGGCAAAATCATCTCCTTACTTCCTTCACCTTCCCATCCCCATGAACCCTCCATGATCCTAACTACACTACCTACACTTTACCTTCCCACCTACATCACCCTACATCACCCTTATCCCTCTGCCACCTACAAATTACCCCCGCCCCCTCTCATATCCTTACCCTCTCGCTACTTAAACTTTTTTAAAAAGTAATATATCTCGTGGGTGGGCGGACACCAGTCATCCCTCACTTCATTACTCATCTCACTCCCTAACCCACCAACCCATCCCGACAGCCTAAAAACTAGCCCCTTGAATTCTGCTACCCACAATTTTCCCTTTACCTACCCTCTTGTACGTCCTCCCATACTTAAATTATTTTCTCAAGTTTCATTACATTACATTCCGAACCAATAAGATCCTTCCACATGGAAACACACAATTTGTGACACATGACGGTGTATTATTGGTTATATTTGGAATCTAATCAATTTTTTACATGTGGGATATGAATTGACAATGACTCAGTGTTGACTGAGCATGAGGTGGATGATGATAGGGTTCCAAAAATTATTATTTTATTCAACAATTTTCCAAGGGCCGAATCCTCCAAGCTCCATAATGTTGAAATAATGTAACTGCGAAGAGCATTCTTATTATTCTTGTTATTGGATTAAATCTCCATTGTGGATTAATCATGTCATTATTATTATTTTTATTATTAGGTTAATCCCCATTGAGGATTAACTAAGTCGGTAATTGTATAAGGACCAAATCCCCTTTTGCGGATTGGTCATCGGAC
>ML779046.1:560645-607628 GCA_009831015.1 Picea engelmannii
TTGGTTGAGTTATCTCTTGAACTCTTGATAAGCTATTTATGATAAGGAAGTTTTTGCTGGGTTTTCTTCCCCTAGAGGGTTTCCCAGGATAAATGTTGTGTCTATTGTGGATGTTTATTTCTCAGTGATCTTGTTCATATTATGCTCTTATCTTATGAAATGCAAAGAACTATAATATCAGCATAAAACATTAACACATAATTTCTTCTCTTCTTTGTTTCTTGATAAGTGTATGAAACACTTAGTATTATATACCATAAAAAGTATAATATCCCAATGCATGTGGGATAGAATTTTGAACCAAAAGGGCTAATTTTATGAAGGGGCACAAAATTCATCCAAGGGCTGTGATTTACCCAAGACAATCGATCAATGATGGTTGAGTGTTAATCTTACAGGGGCCATAACTTGAGCTTAGGGTGTCCGAATCATGCAAAATTTATACCATTGGAAAGGTATTTTGATTTAGAATATGTTTGTATAGGTTTCAAGTGCTTAAAGTTGATACATTTTTCTAAGAAATTAAAATATCAGCAGCTTCATTTTTAATGGGTCTGCGTGACAACTCAACTTTACAAGCTCATATCTTGAGATCTGGGCGACATATTTGAGATAATTTTATATCATTGTTAATATAATACGATAAATGTCACATAAGAAGTGGTTTCAAGGGATGAAAATATCCACATCATTACAAGAAAATTCAAACACAGTCATGTCTTAAAGGAGACAACAAATTAAAAATTATTTGAAATAAAAGTTTATTTAAAAAACTTGTATTTAATGTTTTTGGGGCCCACTTTAAAGAACAAATATCAATGAATTAAATTCATTAATGAGATTCCAATGTTGTATTAATTAAAGTTATTTTCTAAAAAATAAAAAGGAATTTAAAGAGAAAAAGGAAAAACCCTAACTACTCAAGTATTAAGAGCATTTCTTTAAAAAGGGAAAATAGAGATTTCATGAGTTTAAGAATTCATTATTGAGAGGGAATTCAAAGGAGCAGGAGAGAGACATACCAACCATAATTATGTAATCAAGATTTTGATCAGCAAGAAAATATTTTCATTCTTTTCCATTCTTTTCTTCTTCTACACTGTTTTCTCAAAGCTTTGTGTTTGTATTCTTGAAACAATCATGGGGCTGAGTTTTCAATTCTTTTTCTTGTAATCTTCCAAGAATTTTGATATATGATCATGGAGCATTTGCAACCATATATGTGTCTGTCGAATGGATTTTGTGTATTGTTAGATATATTTTATGAGAAAGACTCCACAAAGAATTACTTTCTGGGTTGATCTTGACTGAATCTTGCAACTTTGAGTTTTAAGTATGAGATATTTGAGGTTGACCTATCAAATCCCCTTCCATTTTAACTGCAATAGTCTTTTAAAATTATTTGAGATGATCATAAATATTCTCTCTTTTCTCTTGTGAGGAGATATGAATGTATATATAGAGGATTATATATTTGGTGTTGAATATTTATATTTTCTGATATTGAAACTCCTCTTCAATCTTTTATTTGTAAAAAATTCTTATTGCACATAAAGATCATACTGGGTTATTGAAGAACCATTCTCATATAAATCCAAGCAATAAATATTTGGGGTTTGCTTCCTAGAACTCTCCCTAATCCAAGATATTCAAAGATATATCTTTTATCCAAAGAGGAGAACCACCTCTCTAAAAATGAAGGGGGACTAATGTCTTCACGAACGTGGCCTAAGATTTTGATCTTCCTTTGGCTGGCTCTACATAGGCGTTTCTTAACATGGGACAATATTCTTAAAAGAGGATTCTCTAGTCCTTCTCACTGCACCCTCTGTCTAATCCATGAGGAAACCATCGATCACCTCCTAGACAACTGCCCCACCTCTTGTCAACTCTGGGACAACATAGTCGTGTTATGTAGAAGATATGACCGAGTTCGTGGAGATATAGTCCAAACTCTAAAAAACTAGGTTGATGATCCTTACCACAATCCTATTCTCAATATCCTTTGTAAACTCATCACAGGTTTCATTGTTTGGAATGTTTGGAAAGAACGCAATCAATAGATCTTTGAAAGCACTTCATCCTCCGAAGATCTCCTTTGGACGACTTGCCGAAAACAACTTCTGGAAACGATTCATCTCCACCCATGGAATGAACATGACTTCAAAGCATCTCAGAATGAGGCTACAATATTACATCTATCGGGCATATCTCATGGTCCTCATGTGGGCTTCACTGCTCAAAAGACCAACCCTCCCTCTAGTCATGACCTTTGGAGTAGTCCTCCTCTAGGCTTCATCAAACTCAATTTCGACAGGGCTTCCAAAGGTAATCCAGAGCCAATTGGTTATGGTGGAGTCTTCAGAAACAATTCATGTAGAATCCTTTGAATCTTCTATGGATCCATAGGTCAGGGCATCAACAATGAAGCATAACTCTCAAGTCTTCATCATGGTATGAAAATAGCCAAAAAAATAGCTATCTTTACTCTTATAATTGAAGGTGACTCTCTTCTCATTATCTCAATGGCTATTAGACTCCAAAATGGATCTCAGAGAGCCAAGGTTTCCCCAAGATGGAGATTGGACCAAGGGTTACAAAAAATCACTCTTCTTCTGGCTCCCTTTTCCTCCATCACTTTCCAACATGTCAGACGCACATCCAACTCCCTTGCAGACATGATTGCAATTGAAGGAATCATTGAAAACTTAGATCTCTAGGACTGGTATTTTGACGAACTTACTATCCATTCTCTCAAGCAAAATTGTGTTAGAATTGCACCAAGGGACACTCCTGGCCTGGATGCAGGTGCCCGAATGGTACAACTGGCCTCCACTCCTGACGCCTCCCATGCTTGGTTCGATGGACACCTAGCTCTTGCTCCTCCTTCACCACATGAAAATTAATATCATGCACTGCTTGAGGCCTCGAGCATTCACTTCGCCTACCGTTATAGCCCATCTCTAGGTGCAACGAGGTATGATGGCACCAAGTCTAGCTCTGTAGATACCGTGGATATTGATTTCCCAGGGCATTCTCCATCTTCACCCTAGAATCCCCCACTACCAACTCCCTTGGTACAGACCAGGGCCTACGCTCCTGCTCAACGGAATTATCCATGATACACATAGCTCCTCTGGCTGGTCTCTTTTTTCCAACTCTATCAGCTCGACCTTGCTCTCCTCTCAGTCCTTCGGTGGCAACTACAAAATCAACAAGGTGTCGTGGAAAACACCTCGGCTTCATCACAAACCACTCCTAGTTTCTGCAATGCCCAGATGCACACGTGCTACCCCCCACTTGGGGAGGGGAGGTCATGGTGGCAGAGAAACTAGCACTCATCTTCAGTCTATCGCTATCAGTCGAGAGGATTACAATCGTTCGGTTTCGATCTCAATCCGACAACTGTTGGATGACTCGGAGGAGGAAATTACTAGCTTTCATCCAGCTACTCAATGCACCCAAAGATGACGGAGGAGCTATTGGGAGGTTAAAAATCTTCTGGCCCGCTCCCTTATCAGTGTTTCGGGTATGTTTGATCAGAGTCCCTCCAATTCCTCACGTCCTTCTAGAGTCCATTCATCATCCTCGGATGACCATCACAACAATCTGACCCCTTTAGATCGTAAAGGAAAGCAATCAACAAAGGCTCAGTCAAGCAGGTAGGGTGCTCAAGTGGGTGAAGTTCAAAATCTCCCCCCCCCATGCATAAAGTTCAGCACAACAATTTTCGTCCCCCATCCTCCTTCACCAAAAGCATGGGATTGTCCACCAAGGAAGCACTCTTTAACTCCACCAGCGACATCGGCTTCACTGGATGCCCAGTGGTTGAAGAAACCCCCCCTGAGTGTCTACCTGGTCAATTTTATTACTCTTGTCAATTTTCAGGTCTTTTACTTTTATTTAGTTCCATTTTTTAAGACATGATTAAGTACAACAAACACTCCTGGTTTCATTTTTGACAGTCTAGTTTCCCTCTATGGGCAAGCCAAGTTTCCAAGTTTTGCTCGCCTGGTTTTCCAGTAAGGATATGCTCAGTCTTTAGAAATTTTAGTGTTTCTCTCTGGATGACTCTTTCACCTCCCTCCCAGTTCATCCCAGTTCTCTTGAATGTACTACTATTGTATTTTAAATGGAATAGTTCAGGAATTTACAAAAAAAAAAAAGATTGTTTTTCTTATAAAAAGTAGAATTAATAGGTGCGAAATAGGAAATTGATATACACAAATCTTTTTAGCATTGATGTCTAGAATTTCTATCCAAATACATTGATTAAGAGGGTTGATCTTATGAAGTTGAATGTGAGGAGAAATGCTTTTTCTAATACAACAAGCTATGCCTCCTATCTCTCTATGATATGACTTTTTGTTCCATGCCAACCAAAAGACAAATCTTTGTATGTTAGGAGCCTTAGACTCTTCATGTCCCCAAGTTTCAACTAGACAAACAATATCAATATCACTTGGGATCCAACTTATCATAGGATCTTTGTGCCATGGAAATCCATGACAATTCCAAAAAATGATCCTGAGATGAGCATTGTTCAACAACTTCTCTTAAGAGGAAACACATGTTCTTAACCATTAGGCTCACTCAGATTGTATACATTGGAAGATAAATTAATAATTCAAATCCAGAATATTTATTAATTATCAAACATAGCTTACCGTATCAATTATTTTTAATAATAACGTTTGAACAGCCTTCTCCAACCTTATCATAAGCGGACGCAACTGGAGAAGCATTGGCTTCAGAAGAAGAGGAGGAGGCGGCGGCGGCGGCTGCTCCTGGAGCAATTTGAATTTGAATTTGAAGACGGTGTTAGATATTCTCCCCTCGTTGCACGCGTTTGAGAATCATATGTATTAGCGTTGGCAGAAGAAAAAGAAGAACATGCGTTGAAATAAGAGATGATGCTGTCACGTGTTCTTCTCTGCTGGGGATCGTAGCTCTCGGAAAAGCATTAATGGCAGACGAGGTCATTTCACATGAATCAGCAGCAACAGGAGGTTTTGTTTTAGCATTGTGATCAGGAAAGAGGGCATCGGCTGGAGGTTCTGTATTGGCCTTTGAAGGAGAAGAGGTGTCAGGTTCTGTATTCCCTTTGGTATCGGCAGGAGGAGGAGTTTCTGTATTTGCATTGGCGGGAGAGCAGGAATCAAGAACAGGAGGTCGTGGATAATTTGAAAGAGGGGGTGTGTTCTCAACCCGAAAACAAGAAAAAAACGATAAGAAGTTGCAAGAGCAGCAGCAGCTTTTTCTTTCCCTGTCCATTGTTGCTCAGGAACAATGAAGGGAGCCAGTGGGAAAAAAATTGAGTCTACGACTGTAACTCATGACAAGTCCTCAAAACCCTAATTTGCCCAAATATCAAAAGCACAAATATAGGAGATTGCACTTTCACCTTCAACAAATTAGTTTGCATGAACGTCACGTAAGAGATCATGTCCAGATTCTATAGATAAGGGTAAATCAAAACTATGTTTGTTTTCATTTTTTCAATTAATATCAAAGTTCAATTTAATTAGAGCAGAAGTGATTGTCCTTAATCAAATCATATTAAAATGTATTAATTAGAAACAGAAATTTACATCAAATTGTACCACATGTTTTTCGCCATTCCTTTATAGTGGTTATATTTTTCATATAATTAACTAGAAAGTTTGAAGAGAATCTTATTCATTTCTAGGACCTTGCTTGTCAAGAAATGTTATTCTTAGAAAGAAAACCGTTCCTTTACCACACTCACGGTTATCCTTTCCATTTCTCAATGATTTGCTAATGGAAGAAAGTTGTCCACTTGTGACTTATAAGTGAAGAAAGGTATTGTTGTATGTAATGTAATGTATTTAAAAGGATCATGGTTGTAATAAAATTATAAATATTTATAATAAAATATTAATATAGTTTTATAATTATTAATTTTAATTATGAATTTAATGTAAGGTCAAATTGTTACGAGGGAAATCACTTTATGGCATGGGGTAAACCACAATAGACGAAATAACAATTCAAATATTTGTAAGACATTAATTGACGAGAAAATAGTATTTCTATTAAAATGTAATCAACAAAAATGTATGAATGACAAACTTTCATGTCAGCACGTTCGAAACCCAGAAACTCAATCCCTTCCAGCTGGGCCTCCACCACTTTAATCCTCCACCAAAGGCAAGCTCATATAAGAGAGACAATGCAGTTCTCCATCAAAGAGGGAAGAGCTTGGGGGTTGAACATTGTGTTCAGACTTAAAAGGACAAAGGGATGCAGACTCAATATGAAGTGAATAATTTTTCCAGAGTAACTTTGCTCTCAAAGTTGAATTCTTTCTCCTCTTTCCACAGCTTGGACATGGCCCATTTATAGCCTTCAAATGGAACTGAAGGGTCGATTCAGAGCGTTTCCAGTATATGGAAGATCAAGGATCATGGATCTCGTGAAGTGACATGGAAACCCGACACCATTTTTAATTTTGGGCACAAAACCTGATGTACGGGGGTTGTAATGGTGCAACCTACATATATGCATGTTGTCATACTGTTAGGGCGCGTATATGTGGGAAAATGTATTTTTTAGCTCTAGGAAGTGCAAAAGGGACTTCAAGTCTGCATAGGGAGCCTTATGAGCAAGTTGTATGGGGTGAGTCAAATCTTGCTATAACAGATGCCCCCTAATGATGATGATGATGATGATGATTAACATCCACTAAGACCGAATTGGTCGATCATACCTTAAGAGGGTAAGTAATTACTTGTAATTCTTTAGAATTTTGTTTCTTTGCTCGAAAATTATTAAGAGAAGATTTCCAAGATCACTATACTTTTGTTGAGTTAAGAGGTTAGGAAGGTTGGTAGTGTGACAAATATTTTGAAAATGAGATATAATATGGGTATAGGCTGGACAGTCTAAGAGAAAGTGCTTTTCATCTTCAACCTTCTTAGTATCACTAAGGTGACACACTCTTTCCTCGCATGGTGTTTTAAGAATTGACCAACGCCCAGTTTCACTATGGAGCTCGTGAGAATTTGTTCTTATCTTAGCAATGTTTTTTTTTTTCTTTACACTTGACAAAACATACAGATAATTTTGATCTTCTAGATTAGGAATGATTACATCTTTATAATACCTTAATTTTGTTTTTTCCTCTAACTCTTTATCACACCACATTTTCTCCTTAAATTTTGATTTGATTTTTTTTTTAATAGTATCTTTATTCTGCAAAATGGTGTCTTCCATGATTCCCCAATAGTTTAGCCAAGACCAGGTATCTTTATGCCATCCTCGCTTGAGTCGATGGTGGTTATGACTCGATTTTGAAGCTATTTTAGGAATCCTCTTGTCTTCCATGTTGTTTAACTTGTTCTTATACATTAGGTATCTAGTCATAGCCATGCTCTCAATGGGGGAGAGGATTTTTTCTAAGAGGAGGATGGGATAGGGTATATTTCCTTTAATTTTGAGATTATAGGTTATAAAATTCTTTTGTATTTGCTCTATCTTTCTCCAGGATTCACAAGAGATACTACAGCCCTAGACTTCACATCCATAAAGAATAACAGGTGTAACAAGAGTCTCAAAGAGGATTTTCTTCTTATCCCAACTCCAAAGATCAGTTGATTTACAATTGTTTTCAAGTCCATAATAAGCTTTCCATCCCCCAATAATCCTTTTCTCAATGTTATGAATCCAATTGAGCTTGTGGTGAATATCAATTCCAAGATATTTGTATGAAGTCACTTCCTTCAAGTTGTTGTTGTTGTATACAAAGGTATCATAAGGGATCTTATTGGATTTAATAATCATGACCTTAGTCTTATCAGTATTAACAATCATACCCATATTGGAGCAAAAATCCTTGAGGATTCTTAGTTGGTTTTCATGATCATGGGGATTCCTTTCCACAAGAATGATATCATCGGCATAAATAAGAAGATTGATGACTATACCAGTGAGAAAAGGTCCGACACAACCTGTTTTTTCCAAGCAATCTTCTAACTTGTCATTGTATATGCAAAAAGGGGTAGGGGACAAGGGACAACCTTGTTTGACTCCGATATTGCAGTTAATCTCTTTTGACCATCCCTCAATGTTTTTAAAATTAGAAATAATGTTCTCATACATCCTTATTGCAACAACCCTCAACTTGAGAGGCACTTTTATCTCTTCCAACCTATTCCAAATTTTTTTCTAGGAACCATGTAAAAAGATTTTCTAAATTCACAGGGTAAACCACAACAGAAGAAATATTTGTGATGGCCAAAATATATTATAATTCCCAGAAGTGGAGTGATGGAGACTCAATTGGAAGAACTAGTTGTTCATTACAATATTACAATATATAGTGACTTTTCACACATGGATGTCAATTTGAATTACACTGCAAATCCATGTGAAAAGATATACCAAGTAGCTTCTCATGGCCATGAATAGGAAATACAAAGTAAACATATGTCATAGTCACAAACACGGCCCAATGAAGACTAGTCTCAACACTAATATGAAGATATCTATATACAATAGAGTATACTCTGATCTCCCATGATAACTGAAGTCATAGGTGTTGGTCCAATGAATGATAGAAACAACTCAGGAAATATGCTACTATAGTTGATGTCTTCAAGTCTTCTACACGATCCTCTAAAGGTGAAAGTCTTCATTATGTGAATAGAGGAGTTGAAGTTGAACACAATGAGACTTCATTTGATTACTTGTCATTAATAAATATCGTTAACAAACGTGAGATAACCTACCAATAATCAAAGTAGGTATCAAGGGACCGAGTACATTCTTACAAGTGTGAATAAAGGAGTTGAGGTTGAACACCCAAAGAATCCATCAATCAGGAGACATTGATGTATTCCCAACTGTCGATGGTGAGAGAACTTGCTGCTAATGACTACAAGCCTCCTTGTACTCATAAAAAACTCTAAGTCTTGCTTCCATAATAGATGGGTTGAAGTTGATGGAAGGAGACCCAATCAATGACCAATGAGGAGATGTCAACTGCTGCATTCAAGGTTACCTACCCATAATGAAACCAGGACCAGGGTGCATGATATAACTACAACTTCATGTGATTCTGAGACACACTGAGGGTATGGCCGACATGCAAAGTCAAGAGTTCTAAGAAATGGACGACACAGGCTAAAATACATCCTTTGAACAAAGAACATGAGACATATGGAGGACTCCGACAGAATAGAGTTGATAATGAAACTTTGTGATGCAGGAGGCACCAATCAAACTCTCCATAGGGACTGGAAGAGTAACCAGTCGGGTGAGTAAACTCTAAGTAACAAGCTCATCTTCCTAAGGTCATGCTAAAACCCAAACTTTGGATGACAAGTGAAATCAAAAGTTTGTTCTCTGTTCAAAGGCGACACGACTGCTGCCAATATGAGATAATATTCTTTTCCCACCCATCTTTTTTTTTTCATAGACAAATGAATTCTATGATACAGAGGAGGAAATGAGTGTCACGAGTAAGCATCTGGTTCTAGTAGTGGAACATATCTATGCTTAATGCAAGGAAGTGCATGCAAAACATGGACACTTGGGGGAATGTTTCCTCGTAGGGTACAGGGTGTCAAGCTGCAAAGGATATAAACAAGGTTCTGCTTGGATGATGATGCAAACTACTGAGATAATAGGATTATAATGTGAAACAGAGGACCAAAAATAGGCTCAATACAACAAGAAAGAGGGTGATATGCAATTACAACTTAAATCCAAAGAATGTATTTTTTTTCGTAAATTTAGTCCCCTAGGGCCGAAAAAATATAAAACAATACCCATGAGAACTCTTCTAGCCACTAGTGACTAGAGTATTCTTTTTTCAAAATTAGTCTACTTGGTCTGAAAAAGGGTTAAACTTACACCAAATATATTTCCTTTCAAATCCAATTAATGAGTGTGAAAGAGACAAGTTCACTCAGAAATATTTTTTCTTTTTGAGAGAGTCAGAAAAGATATTAAACAAGACTTGGGGATGTTGTTCTAAGCAAAATATCATGGGGGAGGCCAGGGCTCCCGTGAAAGACTTCTGTGGAAAGTCAACAACTCACAGATAGCTGACACAAGTTTGGGAAAACCCAAAGCTTTCCAAGTTGAGCAGGATAAAATACTTGGAGGTTACCTTTTCCACAATATATTGAAGAATGCCCCTTATCTGGAAGGGTGTAGAAGAAGGAATTTGAGGCTCTACAAGATCATTTCAATCAAAGGGAACCACCCTAGGACTTGGAGGGAGCATACTCGAAGAGAGTGGAATGCTCCCTTGTTCAGTGTTGGAGTTACTTCACACACACCTAGGATTTTTTTTTCCTAAGGTTTTTCCTTGTTTATTAGTCATAATTAGTCATTATATAGTCTCTTATATTTTAGGGGAGAATATTCCACCTAGAGAATATTCTCTTTCAGTTAACACTTCAGTTTGACTAGTTGAGTTGAGTTTAAATGTTGCATTGGTTTTGTCACCATGCAACATTGGGATCACCACTAGTTAATGCGCACTTCCCTTGGGATCATCACCAAACTGGAGAATTACCCTTGGTTCCTTGATCCAATCCTCACTACTCTTTGTTTAGTCAGTTAACTAAAGACTAGTTACTAGTTAACTCAACTAGGTGGTAGTTCACTCCCGTAACTTCCTGAGAGACTAGACTAGGTGGAAGTTCACTCCCGTAACTATTGGTGTGTGTCTAGATCACTCTAGACCACCACTATGGCGCATTGGTTCTCCTCCAATGCGCACTCATTGAGTTATATAGATTATATCATGTGTAAATTATTCATTATTCAGTACGATTAATGAGAATTCTTCCATTCTTTCTCTCCTTCTTCTTTCTCCTTTTCTCTCTGCAACTGTGTGTATAATTGTTTAGACAGGTCTATTCTATGAAGGTTCAACACATTTACATGGTATTAGAGCCAATGACTTGCTAAGCAAAAGCTACACCAAAATAATTTACAGGTACAAAATATTGAAGACAATAGAAAGATGGATTTCCAAGTACTTAAATCACATGGATGAGGCACTTGGAACAATTTGTAGTCTTATTTCTCCTGATCTCCTTTTTCACATATCTTCCTGTAAGACTCCCAATGAAGCCTGGACCACCTTGGAAAGGATCTTTGGAAAATAAGATGAGATGAGGGGACACATGCTGGTGGTGAAGCTGCTCACATTGGATCCAAAAAGCTTCGACAATATCCAAGATTTATTTACAAAATTCAAGGATTTATTGTCGCAACTCAAAGCTTGCAGGGTTGATAAATCAAAGGAGGAGAAACAAATGATTCTCAACATTCTCTCAAAGCTTGGTCTTGAATTCTATGTATTCGTATCCACATTCCATTTGATCATATTCGCCTCTGGAGCCACCTGGAAGATGCCTTCTCTTGAGGACTTTATCGAATCCCTGACATAAGAGAAAACCAAGCTCATCAACATGGGAACAATCAAAGGCCCAAGGGTGCATGCACTCATTGTGTAATATGGCAGCCACAAATATCAAAAATCTAAATATAAAGATAAACGAAAAGCTCATGCACATACGAAGAAGGAAGGGTACACAAAACCCTTCACTGATGCCTCTGGATCTAAAGGGGAAAAAGGAAGACAAGGGGAGAAATGGATGTACTTTCACAGAGGATTCCATCCAGAATCTGTATGCTTGCAAAAACAAAAAGATCCGACGTCTCAAATACTTCAGCAAAACAACCTTGGAGATTGCATCCCCGAGGGTTCCAAGAAGAAGAAGCCAGAAGATCAGAATTCCAAGAAAGGAAATTCTAGCCATGCCTTGATTTCCATCAACTCCTCTCCTAATGCTTGGATCATTGATCTAGGAGCATGACCTCACATGGATGACTCAAAAGTAGTATATTATTCATTGGATGCATGCAAAGGTCCTCCTATTATGATGGGGGACAACTCCTCTGTCGATGTCACCGACAAAGGAAGGATTGAACTCACCAACAAAAGATTCGAGAATGTGGTAGACGTTCCCAAACTTTTCGTCAACCTTCTTTCTCTATATCAGATGACAAATTTTGGAACTGAAAATAAATTCATATTCACACCAAATTCTGTGGACATCTACAACATGCTAACCAACTCCAGGGTTGCTACCGGCGAGGTAAATTATCAGTCTATATTGTATACATTTTCTGAATTCATTGAACCTGATGTTTCTTTACTGCTTACTCATGCTGATGAAAGTAGTAGGCTATGGCACGAAAGGTTTGGACATTTGAATTTCATATACATGTAACAACTTAACAAGCAAAGATTGGTTGATGGTCTACCAAACATCCATTTCTCCAAGGGAGTATGTGAGGGATGTGTTCTCGGAAAACATCCTCAGGAGAAATTCGACAAAGGGAAGTCTGAGAGAGCTTTTGCACCTTTAGATCTGATCCACAATGACCTTATGGGTCCTTTTCTACATCCATCCATCAACAAAGCGAGGTTTTTTCTCATTTTTTTTTATGATTTCTCACATTTTACATGGATCTACTTTCTCAGGAAAAAATATGAGGTCTTTCAACACCTTAAAGATTTCAAAGCCCTAGTTGAGACATAGTCTGGAAAGATGATCAAAGTCCTCCGAAAATATAACGGGGGAGAGTATGTAAATCATGAGATCCATAATCTTTTCCATGAGGCAGGGATTCAGTTGCATCATACAATTCTTTATACTCCGCAACAAAATGGGGTTGTTGAGTGGAAAAACAGATCTCTAAAGGAGATGGCATCTTGCATGTTGCATGCAAAGTCACTACCACAGAGACTATGGGTTGAAGCACTTAATTATGCAACATACATCCAAAATAGATCTCCTCATAGATCTATCAAGGATAAGACCCCCTACGAGGCTTGGAGTGGCCTCAAACCGAAAGTGACCCACTTTCACATTTTTGGTTCACGTGCATGGGCCTGGATTCCCTTTGAAAAGAGGAAGGCACTTGATCCATAGAGAACTACGTGTATTTTTGTTGGATACCCCGACGGTGTGAAGGGATATAGGATTATTGATCTTTCCTTGGATTGGCTCATCATTGAGCGTAGTGTCCAATTCGAGGAAAGTCCCTCACATGTACCTCAACAGCCGCATGCAGACACCTTCATTCTTCCACCTGTCTGAGATGATGAGAATGCACATGCCGAATCTTCTTCAGATGAGATTTGTGATTCAAAGGACTCACATGATTCAGATTTAGAGTCAATACAGTCAGATGCAGAGTCAGATCATCCAGATGCATTTGCAGAGCCAAAGCAGAGGCCCAAGTGGGAACATACTACTCTTTAGGATGTAGGGTATCTCGTTGGTGATCCAACTGACACTAGGAGGACTCAATTTGATTTCAACGAGCCTCTTGTTGCACTCACTTCCATTGAACCATATCCCTCCAGGCATCTTTTCTTGGTTCAGTCTTCAAATCCACAGTCTTATGGAGAGGCTACTAGAAATCCCTTTTGGGAATTCGCCATGTAGGAGGAGTACAACTCCCTCCTCAAGAACTAGACTTGGGATATGGTTCCCCTTCCTTCTAGGAGGAAACTTGTCAGATGCAGATGGGTCTGCAGGATCAAGAGCAAAGTAGATGGGAATATTAGCATATACAAAGCCATGCTTATTGCCAAAGGCTTTAAGCAGGTGCATGGTATTGACTATGATGAGACCTTTAGTCCAGTAGCGAAGATGGATTCCATATGATTGGCACTTGCCAAATTTATCAAATCATATGGGCATGAGACCTCCAGGTGGATACAATTATACAACAAGGACTCTGACTTTGTTGCTACCTATTAGACATTGAGCGCAGGAAAACTAGTTCCAAACTTTCATCTCTAAGATGGATTGTTATGCCAAATGAGCCATATATGTGGTCCTTCAAGCAAGCGTGAAAATATAACTTGGGAATCTCATTATAGTCAAGCGACAAGACACTTTGGCATGGAAAAAATTGTGGCAGTACTACAAAATCATTTTTATTGGCCAAATCTCCGACAAGATATCAACAAGTATATCCTATCCTACACTATCTATGCCATTTCCAAAGATTCCATTAAGAAACATGGGATATACATCACTTTTCCTACTTCTGAGAGGCCTTGGGAGTCCAACTTCATGGATTACATGTCCGGTATAACTTCAACCAAGCATGATAATGATTGTGTCTTCGTGGTCATTGATCGATTCTCTAAGATGACATTTTTTAAGCCCTGCAAGAAGAGCTTCATAGTCGAGGCCACTGCTAAGATTTCTTTGAGCATGTTTGGGTTCATTTTGGGATCCCATGGACCATTATTTCAGATCAAGATAGTAGTTTCCTGAGTATTTTATGGTCCAGCCTATGGTCGATAATGGACACAAAGCTAACCAAATCGACTGTCATCCACCCACAAACCGATGGACAAACAAAGGTAGTCAACATGACGATTGTTCATATCCTAAGGATGTAAAATTATAGACATCCACACATATGGGACAAGAGACTTCCTTATGTTAAACATATCTACAATAGATCCCTCCAAATCTCTATTGGCCATATCCCCTTTCAGGTGTGCTTAGGGTTCTATCCATTGCCCCCCATGAATGTAGCTCTTCCCATTACAACTACACAAGAAGAGTCCTCCCATGCTCAAACCAAGGGTGATTAAGCAGCCAAATTTGTTGAACGAATCTAGCATGTCCAACAACATGTTCAGGATATTATGTAGAAAGCCAATGCCAAGTACAAGCAGTGTCACGATCAACATCGAGTACCACACAAGTTTCATGTGGGAGATAATGTATGGTTTCATTTGCAGAAAGAGCACCTCACAGGACCCCATCAAAAGCTCCTCCCACTACGATATGGGCCTTACAACATCACTAAGTTTGTGGGTGAGAATGACTTTGAATTAAGTATTCCCCTTTTCCTTGGCTTGCACACCATATTTAATGTTGAACTACTTCGACCATATTTTCCACATCTCCTGGACACTTCAGACATGGCTGAGCACTTGGTCTTTATAGAAATAAATCCTTACTCCATTAAGGAGGTGGAAGTGGATTAGTTCATGGACACCAAGATGAAGGTCACCCACCAGTAGAACACCCAGCTCTATCGGGTCATCAAAGAAGAGAAACTTCTTCACCGAAGCAAGTGGCTCACTAGGAGTCAGATTCAACAAAAGTTTCCCCATCTTATGGAGGATATTAACACAATGGATATCATTGCTTCCTAAGGGGGGAGGATTAATCCAAGTGGATACTGGTTTCCACCCACTTGTTCCACTAATTTAGAACTTATAACTATTGAAAAAGTGACAAGCATGCTTATTTTGAAAACCATAGAACTTATAACTATTGAAAAAGTGACAAGCATGTTTATTTTGAAAACCCTAAAAGTACTTCTCTTAGAGTAAATCCTATTTGCTTTTGAAAGAGGAAATCAAATACATATTAGGAAGAAGAAATGGCTTTCAAAATGCAGCATTGATCACTGGATCATGCCAATGTTGTCTACAACCCACTATGGGGGAGAAGTTATCATGGTAGGGTGATGTTAGATTTCAAAGATTTAAAAAAAATGAAAAATTTAAAGTTGGCTCAATTAATAAAAACAAAAATTACACAAGGCTATTATATATATCATATTTACAATTACTTTAGTAAATTTACTATTACTTTAGCATTTACTATTACTATTTACTTTAGTATATTTACTATTACTATTTATTATTGAGATCAATTAGTTGCAATGATTTAATGCAAACAAATATGCATTCATTTAAGTGATGAAACAAAAAAGGATTTAGCATAATCAAGTTTGTATTTATTTTAACAATGATATAACATAAGACAATAGGGTGCATTGATTTCAATGATAATACTATGATTTAGTACATTAATTAATTGAAGAAATGATAGGAAGGAAATTAATCCTCTATATTGATTTCAACTGTGAGATACAACAAATCAACAAGTGAAATGAATTCAACAACAACTTAGTGAAAACAAATTTCAAAACATATATTATAACATAACATAAAACAATAAGGTGAATTGATTTCAATTATAATACTATGAAAAATGACTCCATGCATTACTTAATTAAAAAAGTGATACGAAAGAAATTAATGATTTCAGTGATAAATTGAAGTCATGAACTTTGTTTGGTTATGTGTCAAGATGGATATATGTTGGTTGTAAAAAAATTCATGACTTGTTATTTTATAAATATAACAAATAAAACTGAATACTAACATAACGACTAGCTAAGTATTTTACACCCTATAAATAATTGCATTAAGATTTACAAGGTGCTTTACAACCCATAAATAATTACATTGAGATTTGCAAGGTGCTTTACAACCCATAAATAATTACATGAATATTAACAAAGTATGATATAGATGTTAATATAAATTGAATACGAAATAATTACATTTATATTTAGTGAATTAGACAAATATAATATAGATGTTGATATAACAAATAAAGTTGAATAGAGAATAATTGCATGCAAGATTTTACACCCTAGTATGATATAGATGATGTTGGTGCATTTCATATTCAACTTTATTAAATTAAATCAATGTATTTAATTGAGAATGACCAAATTACTTGACATATAAATTCTTTTGTCATTTAAATCCATGTGATAAAACAATTGTTAATATTTAAAATACTCATATCAATGATTTAAGATTTTTTCAATTGTTTTCTCTTTTTAATTATAAATTAGTTTTTATATTAATGAAAATTATAAATATCAAGTAAGGGATGATCATGTTTGAGAGTTCCTATGTTGAATAAACTAATTCTCTAGCACAAAACAGATAAGTTGGACTATAGTTAATAATTGAATCTTTTTTATTCACCAAATTTCGAATGTGTGTTTCCAAGTGTAGTCTTTAAAAACCTTTTCATCCTTCTTGGAACTACTGCGTGCTCGTTTTGATTTAGCGGACTACTCCTTGGTAATTTTCGATTGGTTTTCTATGCGTCGACGCTGATACCATAAGCAAATCAAAACTTTTGTACAGAGATATATACACTTGTGACACATACCTACTACCATAGCAAGGGGCCCTCGAAGCTTTGTCTTATGCATAGATAAAGAAGATTAAATAGAGGACATCATATCTTAGTATTAAGCATATAATGAGTTATACAGTGGTTACCATTATTGATGGGACCATCTTACCATTTCACATTTCCACAAATGCATATGATACAACATTGGGAGCACTAGGAGCAGTACTACGTCAAAAGGGAAACCTTCTGACCTATTCTATCTACTTTACCAACAAAAATTTAACACCAATTGAGCTAAATTATATTGTTATTGAAAAGGAAATGTTGGTAGTTGTCTATGTTATAAATAAATTATGAGATTACATTACTGGATACAAAGTCTTTGTCCACACAGACCATTCTACCATTAAATACTTAATGAATAAACCTATTACAAATGGTAGAATAACAAGATGGTTTCTATTGTTGTTGGAGTTCAATATTATTATCATAGATTGACCTGGAAAGGATAATCAAGTGTAATATTTGCTTTCATGCCTTAATAATCCTGGCGAGATTGTTCCAGTAGCATATTCTTTTCTCAATGATAATTTATTTGCTATCTCTATTAAATCCTCGTGGTTTACTTTTCACCATGAGAAATGAAGAAGGTTATTAAACAAAGTGCTAGATATTCCTGGATCAAGGAAGATCTTTTCTATACTGGAGTTGATTTGATAATACATGGATGTTTTAGGGAAGATGAGTTCTTTGATATTTTAAAAGCATGTCATGATGAACCATGTGTTGGGAATTTTGTAGATAAACAAACAACTTATAAGATCCTTTGTCTCGGATACTATTGGCCAACTCTGTTTAGAGATGCCAAAAAGTATGTGAGAAGTTGTGATAGCTGTCGACAAATGAGACGACCAACAACAACTGATGAGATTCCCCTACAACAACAGGTTCTCATTGAATCTTTCAAGAAATGGGCTCTGGACTTTGTAGGACCTATTGATCCTATGTCACCTGGAAAGAGATACATCTTGGTATGTACTGATTATGTTACCAAGTGGGTCGAGGTCAAAGCTTCGACAAGGGAAACTGAGAAAATTGTGGTCAATTTCTTGTTTGAAGACATCTATGTCATGAAATAAATACTTTTCTTTCCTCTCTCTTTTTTTAATTATGATCCACAATTCTATATGTATAAATTAATATGCAGCAACAATAAGGTTGATATGAAAGAAATAACGTTGCCCAAATAAAAATGAAAATAGAAGGAATACTGGAAAAGGAGAAGTAAAGACCATTTCTTGTATTTCAGCAAGCATACACCCTTTTTATCAAATTGGGAAATTTCCGTTTACAACAACAACAAGAGACTTGTTACTTTATTTATGACTGACAAACATTGTTTCACTTTTTATTTAGTTCACTTCCTAACGGAAACATCATGCTAATATTTATTAGGAATTGCCCTGCTCATACTGGCGAGGGCAGTTTACAAATAGAAATAGCTAAGCAGAGAGAGATGGGTGCTCTCTTTGGTGGCCCAATTACTCCCTATTTAAATCTGGAAGCATCCCTACTTCCACCAGCAAGTGAGGGAAATAACGTTGCAATGTTGTTGGAGACATCCACTTGGTCTACACAGGTGTTTGGCCCTTGCATCCCACAATGTCAGAAACATAATGTTGGTGGTGAGTGTTGTGAGTCTGCAAGTCAAGAATGGTGTATGTGAGTAGAGGAGGCTGAAAATATGGTATATTATCCACTGGATGATGTATCGTGACGATTTCCTCAACGAGTGGTGGCTCAAACAACTTGATATTGTTGACATTGAGCACATCGTGGATGCTGAGTTGTGGTGGCAAGTCTAGGCGATAGGCATTCTCGCCAATTATTTCGAGCAGAATGTATGGAATATAGCGCAAAGGGTGGAGTTTATGATGTTCTCCTCGAAAGCGGTGCTTGTCCAGTGATAGCCACACTTGATCATCGGGATGAAAAACCAATGGTGTGCATCATTTATCATGTCTCTTCTTGGAACGCTCTTGTGTTTCTCGCAATGCCTCTGCTACTTGGGAATGTCAATGTGTAATGTTGTGGATGAAACTCTACGCTGAATGTTTCTCTTGGTGTTGACGTGCATGCCCTGGAGATGAAAGAGTGAGTGGTAACTCTAAGGGTGCACTTGGCTAAAATACCAGACAAACCTCGAAGGGTGAGAAGCGCATGGAGTAGTGGGTGACTGTTATAACTGTGTTGAATGATGTGCAGATAAGAGTCCCACTGCTTTTTTTTGGTAAAGTAGCTACGAAAAGAGTGGAATAGAGTGTGGTTGACAACCTTTGTTTGGTCATCAGTTTGAGGGTGAAATGCGGTGGAAAAACAGAGTTGGCATCCAATAGAGTACGCCAGAAGGCACTGAGGAAGCGAGAGTCACAATCTGAAATGATACTACTGGGTAAGTCATAATGGGGCCACAAATGATGGAAAAAAAGGTTATCATATTGCGCAACAATTGTAGTTTTATGAAAAGGAATGAACAGATCCATCTTAGAGAAACGAAAAAATACAACCCAAATAGCATCATGCTTGCAAAATGTGGTAGGGAGACCACTTAAAAATTCCATGGAAGAGAAGGAACTGGTAGAGGTTGGTAGAGAACATGCATAGGATTAGATGGTTTACTTTGTTAACAGAGGGAGTAAGTATGAATGGAATTTTCCACTTGTTTGGACAGTGCAGGCTAGTAGAAACAACGTTAGGGATTGAGGATGGTTTTGGTTATGCCAAATTTCCCACTGCAAGAAGAGGCGTGTGCTTCTCGGATTAGAATGAGATGGTCTTCGGTTTGTGACACACATAACTTATTGATTTTGTAGAGCCACCCTTCATGGATTTTGTAGTCCAGAAAGGGAGTCTGGTTGATGATCACAGGTTGTTGCAAAGCACGCTAGACTTTGCCGAAACATGGATCTATAACATACATGTCCTTCCATGCATCATAAGTTGCACAATGCACTTCTAAAATGTGCATAACCTGCATTGGGGGACAACTTAACAAGTCTTCCATGTATTGGAGGCCCCCTTCTTATATTTAATAACTAGGTGAAACTGTTGAAGATATGTTGCCCATTTTAAATGGCGTTGTTCCTGCATCTTACTTTGGGAATTGGTGAATATCAACGGATGGTGGTCGGGTATGCAGGATGGTCTCTTTACCCATAATGTAGTGGCTCCATTGCTTGAGTGCTTGTACCAAGCTATATAATTCCTTGTCATAAGTGTTGTAGTTGACTCTGGCTTCTGTAAGAGTCTATGAGTGATACGCTACTGGATGACCTCCCTGTTTAAGTACATCCCCAATGGTGAATTGAGATGCATCTATATTGATCTCAAAGAGATTATTCATGTACAACATTCATATCACAGGGGTTGAACATAATGTTGTCTTCAACTTCATAAAATTATGCTCAGCCTCTGGAGTCCACCGAAATTTTTCTTGATGTGACAATTGATCCAAAGGTCGAGCCAATTGTGAGAAGTGGGATACAAATTTTCTATAGAAATTGATTCCCCCCATGAAACTTTTGAGGTCATGCGTATTGGAGGGTGTTGGCCATTGTGCCAAATCCTATACCCATGAGGGATCTAGGTGCACACCTTGGGTATCCACTATGAAGCCCAAGTATTGGACGAAAGTTTGTCCAAAGAAGGACTTCTTTTCCTTCACCTGCAACCTATGCTCACGCAACAATTCATGCACTATGTGCACATGTTGCAAATGGTCTTGCCAAGAGTTACTGAAGATCAAAATATCATCCAAATAAATAACAACAAACTTACCTAGGTGTGGTATAAAGATGTCATTAATGAGGCACATGAATGTGCCAGGTGCATTCATCAACCCGAATGGCATTACCAACCACTCAAAAAGTCCAAATTTTCTCTTGGACATTGTCTTCCATGTGTCTGTTGTCTGCATGCACAGTTGATGATAATCGTTTTTCAAGTCCATCTTAGTGAAGAAGCAATCCCCTTGTAGGTGGTCCAAAAAATCCACGATCCAGGGAAGGGGATATCTATTTTTAATAGTGGCTTTATTGAGAGCACGGTAGTCAGTTAGAAGACACCACTCAGAAGTTTCGTTTTTTTGGATAATAAAGGCAGGGGATGCACAGGGCGATGATGAAGGCTTGATATGTCTGGATTCCAAAAGTTTGTTAAATTGGTGTTCAATTTCAGAAGCTTCTCAAGGCGCAAGGCGGCATGAAGGGGCGTTAGGTAAGGATACACCTAGTATGAGGTCAATGGAATGCTCAATAGAGAGAGATGGGGGTAATCCTGTGGGTTGTGTAAATACATTGGCACATTCTTCTCCCAAGGGGAGCATGTCTGGAGGTGTAGGAGTGTACAAATTATCGGGTTTAATAGGGCACACCAAGCACAAGGAGACACATTTATTGATATTGACTTGCTTAATTGTTGCTTTCTCGGTAAGTGACAAAGTGGGTTTAGGAGCAGATGATGTGAGAACATAGCTGTGATCGTCTAGTTGCAGATGATATTGGTGGGATTTGGCATGGTAAACATCGTGTTAGGCTTTTTGGTGGGGGAGGCCTAGTAATAAGTTTGCACAATCCAGAGGGGAGATATCACATGTAACAGTATCACAAAATGGACCAATGGAAAAAGTGATTGTACAACACTAAGAAACTGTGAGACGAGGGTCACCCTTTTGTACACAACCAAGTTGTTATGAGGTTGGGTGTGTAGTAGTTGGTAGTTGAAGGCATTGTGTTAAGTCTTGTGAGACAAGGTTCTTTTGGCTGCCATTGTCCATAATGAGGGTGGCCAATTCGTGTTTAATATGGAAATTATGGGTAAATAAAGGAATAGTAGTTGTGCCTAGTTCATTGGCAGTCATTAAAATGAGGGATGGATCTGCTTCACTAGGGTTATTAAGGGAAACCACCTTAGGATTTGCAGGGGAATTAGTTGGAGCAATATCAACAAACAAAGTTTTGTTGGGGCGCAAATTCTTAAGTGCACGACAGTCGGCATAATAGTGTGAATTGGTCTTATGGAAAGAACACCATGGTGCATTATGGGATGAGGTGGGGAAGGATTGTGAGCCAGCTGATGGAAGATTAGGATAATTACCAGGTGTGGATGGTCCAACTCGAGCTTGAGGAGAACGGAGTCGAGGTACCACCTTATGTTCCACGGACAAGGCTTGAAGAAAATCCTTGTCCAAGGAAGGATTGTTGAACATATCTACTTCATGATGAATGCTTAGCAATAAACCAGAATTGAAATTGACAATCAATACCTCTTTTGGATCGATGATGTGGAGCTAGATGTGCAGTTTGCAAAAGATGACAATGTATCCCTAAAAGGACTGATTGGAAAGTTGTCGGAGCTGCAACCATCTGGCAAGGAGGTTCTGGAGATATCCCAGTGGGTAGAAGCGCCTTCTGAGAACCTAGAAAAATTCATCCCACGTCGTAATGTGTGATGTCTGTGTCTCAATCAAATCGCCTTTGTCCATGACCTAGGAATAATTCTCCAGCTGAGTGTCCCACCATGTATGTGCAATTCCTTCGAGTTGTAGACCAACGATTTGAAGCTTCATGCCTTCTTTCATCTCAGGACAAGTACGAAAATATGTGGAAAGATTGTGAAGACAAGAATCGACATTTTTTCCATTCATTTGTCCCATAAAATTCAGTAATTGGAAGCATGTATCGAGATGCATGGGTGTTGGAGCTCTGCGATGTTGCAGACGGAGTAGCTCTTAGAGATCCATCATTAAATCTTGAATTGGAGCTATGGCAATGGATGCAAAATCATTTGTAGAGGGTTATCTTCGTGGCAGCATAATTTTCATTCACCACGGATGTCGATATGTCACTAGATGTTGTGTTGAGAAGCACAAAAATCTTGGGTACACTAAGAAGACACCCGATACCCTGAGGAGGGTGTACTGGAAGTCCTGAGAAGGACATTTGTCACTGAGGAAAAAACATTGTTGAATGGCCTCTCTTCTAAATTTCGTGGTTGAGCAGAAGCTGTCATGGATCCAAACTCTAATACCAATTGATCCACAATTATATCTGTAAAAATTAGCATGCAACAACAACAAGACTGATATGCAAGAAATAGTGTTGCCCAAATATCAATGAAAAGAAAAGGAATACTGGAAAATGAGAAGTAAAGACCATTTCTTGTAGTTTAGCAAGCATACACCCTTTTTATCAGATTGGGCGATTTTTGTTTATAGCAACAACAAGAGACTTGTTGTTTTATTTCTAACTGACAACTGTTGTTTCACTTTTTATTTAGTTCACTTCCTAATGGAAACATCATGCTAATATTTATTAGGAATTTCCCTGCTTAGAATGGTGACAGAAGTTTACAAATAGAAACAACTAAGCAGAGAGATATGGGTGCCCACTTTGGTGGCCCAAATTCTTAGTGGCAACCAGACCCACATACTGGTTGGAATTTTCCATCCCAAACGAGATCGGGTTTAATTGGGGCTCGCCATTAGGCATTTTCCCTTACCTGATTGACATGCCATTTGGACCCATCAACACTTTCATTCTATCCTTTCTTCTTCCACCCAATCAGAATGTGGAATGGAAATAACACATAATAAACCCTATGTGTCTTCTGTAAATGTGTTGAATCTGCACATAATAGATCTAGCTAAGCAATGATACACACATTTGTAGAGAGAATAGAAGAAAGAAGAAGGAGAGAAAGAATGACATAATTCTCATTAACCGTTGTGAATAATGAATAATTTACACACGATATACTCTGTATAACTCAATGAATTCACACTGGAGGTGAACCAATGTACCATAGTGGTGGTCTAGAGTGATATGGACACACACCAACAGTTACAGGAGTGAAATGCCACCTATTCTAGTCTCTCAAGCAGTTACCAGAGTGAACTGCCACCTAGTTGAGTTAACCAGTCAACTAGTCTTCAGTTAACTGACTGAACAGAGAGTAGTCAGGATTTAACTCAGGGAATCAAGGCTAATGCACCAGTTTGGTGATGATACCAAGGCAAGGTTGAATTAGCATGGTGATGATCCCAATGTTGCATGGTGATAAAACCAATGCATTATCTAAACTCAACTCAACTAGTCAAACTGAAGTGTGAACTGAAAGAGAATATTCTCCAGGTGGAATATTATCTCCTAAAATATAGGAGACTGGATAATGACTAATTATGACTAATAAACAAGGAAAAACCTTAGGAAAAAGAAATCATAGGTGTGTGTGAAGTAACTCCAACACCCCCCTGAACATCACTATGGTGAAAATAAAGAATGGGTCCCGACAACGAGGCCATGTTAGGTACCCAAATACAAAAGATACACTAAAACTAAAGTGAGGAAAGAGGGAAAACCTCATGGGAACCCCCCCCCCTCAAGGTACAATGTATGTAAAAAAAGAGAGCTACAATTGCTAGGCAATTGTGTCCTTCACTCCAAGACGACTTCGCAGAGAATGGAATTTCTGCTCAGTGAAGGTCTTGGTGAAGATGTATGTCATCTATTCTGCTGAAGGACAGAACTATAAGTCGATGATCTCCTCGTGTACTAAGTATCATATGTAGTGCATGTGGATCTCGATGTGCTTCGCCTGCTGCCTCTGAACTAGATCTTTTCAAAACTTCAGAGTTCTCTGGTTGTCACACCAGATGACGATCGGCCGATGAAACTGAATGCCCAACTCAGTGAGAAAATGTTGTAGCCAAATATCCTGAATGATTATGTTAACTACCCCTATGTACTCTTCCTCGGTTGAATATAGAGCAATGGAAGCTTGCATCTTACTCTACCAACAGATAAGCCCAGAACCAAGAATGAGTGAGTAACCAGATGTGGACTTGCGATCAATGTTATTGCCAGCCCAGTCAGAATCAGTAAACCCGATGAGATCTAATGTAGAGTCTACTACATAATGAATCCAAAAGGTGATGGTGCCTTGTATGTATCGAAGGATATGCTTTGCAGCTTTCCAATGTAGCTCATGCAGCTTCTGCATGAACCTAGAAACTGCGCCAACTGCATATGAGAGGTCTAGTCTGGAGTGTGTGAGATACAACAAGCTCCCCACTAGCTGTCTGTAAAGTGTGTTGTCAACCAGTGGAGTCTCCCCGCCATCCTCAATTTTGACTCCTGACAGGAAAGGAGTCGGAGCAGACTTGCAGTCTGTCATGTGAAATATCTCAAGGAGATCTTGTCCATACTTAGCCTGAGAAAGTTTGATGCCTGATGCATCCTAACTGATCTCAAGTCCAAGGAAGTGTAGTCGACCCATGTCCATCATCAAAAACCTGTCATGTAGAATCCTCTTGAATGTAGTAATCACTGAAGTCGAGCTACCGGTGATCAACAAATCATCAACATACAGAACTAAAAGTAGAAGTGAATTAGTCATCCTGAGCATGTAGACATTCGGGTCTGATTTACAACGTACAAAGTTCTGTGACAACATGTAGGAGTCCATCTTGGCATACCATGCCATTGGAGCCTTCTTGAGGCCATAAAGGGACTTCTTTAGTCGAAAGACCAAAGATGAGTCTTGCATAAATCCCTGGGCCTGCTCCATGTAGATCTCCTCAGAGAGATCACTGTGAAGAAATGCATTCTTCACGTCCATCTGATGGAATTCCCATCCCTTGGTTTCCACAATGGAGAGTGTCAATCATATGGAATCCATATTTGCTACTGGAGCGAAGGTATCATCATAGTCAATACCATGAACCTGCTGAAAGCCTTTGGCGACAATCTTGGATTTGTATCTATTGATCTGTCCATCTGCTGCGCTCTTGGTCCTGTAGACCCATCTTCATATGACAAGTTTCCTCCCAGAAGAAAGGGGAACTAGATCCCAATTTTGGTTCTCGAGGAGGGATTTATACTCCTCCTGCATGGCAGATTCCCAAAAGGGATTTCCAGCAGCCTCGCCATAAGACTATGGATCTGAAGACTGAACCAAGAAAATATGCCTAGAAGGCAATGGTTTAGTGGCAGTGAGTGCAACAGGAGGTTCCTAAAAATCAAATCAAGTCCTTCTAGTATCGACTGGATCACCAACGAGATCCCCTGCATCCTGAAGAGTAATCTATGCCCACTTAGGCCTCTGCTCTGGCTCTGCAACTGCACCTGTATGCTCTGAATCTGCATCTGAATGTACTTACTTTGAATCTAAATCATCTGAGTCCTATGAAGCATAACTCTTATATGAAGAAGAGTCAGCATGTGCATGCTCATCATCTTGAACAGGTGGAAGAGTGAAGGTGTGTGCATGCGGCTGCTGAGGTACATGCAAGACACTTTCCTCTAATTGGACATTGCGTTCAATGATGATTTGGTCCGAGGAAAGATCAATAAGTCGATATCCCTTCACATCGTTGGGGTATCCAACAAAAATTCACTCAGTGCTCTCTGGATCAAGTGCCTTCCTCTTTTTAGAGGGAATCCCGACCCATGCACATGAACCAAAAATGTGAAAGTGGGTCACTTCTGGTTTGAGGCCACTCCAAGCCTCATAAGGGTTCTTATCCTTGACAGATCTATGAGGAGATTTTCTTTGAATGTATGTTTCACAATTAAGTGCTTCAGCCCATAGTCTCTGTGGTAGAGACTTTGCATGCAACATGCAAGATGCCATCTCCTTTAGAGATTTGTTTTTCCACTCAACAACTCCGTTTTGATGCGGAGTATAGGGATTTGTATGCTGCAACTAAATCCTTACCTCATGGAAAATATTATGGATCTCATGATTTACATACTCTCCCCCATTATCAGTTCGAAGGACTTTGATCTTCTTTCCGGACTGTGTCTCAAACAAGGCTTTGAAATGTTTGAGGTGTTGAAAGACCTCAGGTTTTTTCCTCAGAGAGTAGATCCAAGTAAAACATGAGAAATCATCAACAAAAATGAGAACAAACCTCACTTTTCTGATGGATGGATGTGGAAAAGGACCCATAAGGTGACCGTGGATCAGATCTAAAGGTGCAGAAGCTCGTTGAGACTTTCCTTTGTCGAATTTCTCTTGAGGGTGTTTCTCGAGAACACATCCCTCACACACTCCCTTGGAGAAATGGATGTCTGGTAGACCATCAACTAATTTGTTCTTGCTAAGTTGTTGCATGTATATGATATTCAAATGTCCAAACCTGTTGTGCTATATCCTACTACTTTCATCAGCATGAGTAAGCAGTAAAGCAGAATTAGGTTCAATGAATTCAGAAAATGTATACAATCTAGACTGATGATTTACCTCACTGGTAGCAACCCTAGAGTTGGTTTGCATGTCGCAGATGTCCATGGAATTTGGTGTGAAGATGAATTTCTTTATAGTGTTGGAATTATCATTTGATATACGGAGAGAAGGTTGACAGAAAGTTTGGGAACATGCAACACGTTCTCGAAGCTTCCATTGGTGAGTTCAATCCTTCCTTTGTCGGTGACTTTGAAAAAAGAGTTGTCCCCCATCAGAATAGGAGGACCTTTGCATGCATCCAAAGAATAATATACTGCTTTTTAGGTAGCCATGTGATGTGATGCTCCTGAATCAACGATCCAAGCATCAAGAGAGGAGTTGATTGCAATCAAGGCATGGCTAGAATTGCCTTTCTTGAAATTCATATATTCTGGCTTCTTCTTCTTTGCACCCTTGGGGATGTGATCTCCAAGGTTGTTTTGCTGAAGTATTTGAGACATCATATCTATTTTCTTTTGCATGCATGCAGATTTCGAATGGAATCCTTTGTGACAGTACGTGCATTTCTCTCCTTTTCTTCCCTTTTCTCCTTTGGCTCCGGAGGCATCAATGAAGGGTTTTGTGTACCCTTCCTTCTTCGGATGTGCATGAGATTTCCATTTATCTTGATCTTTAGATTTATGATATTTGTGTCTGCCATCATGCACAGTGAGTGCATGTTCCCTTGGGCCTTTGATTGTGCCCACGTTGATGAGGTTAGTTTTCTCTTGTGTCAAGGATTCGATAAAGTCCTCAAGTGAAGGCATATTCCAGGTGGCTCCAGAGGTGAATATGATAGTATGGAATGTATATACGAATACAGATAATTCAAGACCAATCTTGGAGAGAATGGTGAGAACCATTTGTTTCTCCTCCTTCGATTTATCAACCCCACAAGCTTTGAGTTGCGGTAGTAAATCCTCGAATTTTGTAAAGAAATATTGGATATTCTTGAAGCTTTTTGGATCCAATGTGAGCAAATCCACCTCCATCATGTGTCCCCTCATCTCATCCTGTTTTCCAAAGAGCCCTTCCAAGGTGGTCCAGGCTTCATTGGGAGTCTTACAGGAAGATATATGAAAAAGGTGATCGGGAGAAATAAGACTGCAAATTGTTCTGAGTGCCTCATCCATGCGATTTAAGTACTTGGATTTTTCTATGGTTGATGTTGGTTCTGTATTTGTATTCAAGGTTAACCTATACAACCCTCTATATTGGATATGTATGGTTATTTTCTCCTTCCATGCAAAATAGTTGTAAGGTGTAAGAATGAATTCTTTTTGGAATTCCATCTTTCTGCTATCTTCAATCTTTTGTACCTGCAAAACAATTTGGTGTAGATTTTGCTTAGCAATCTGTCGGCTCTAATACCATGTAAATGTGTTGAACCTACATAGAATAGATCTAGATAAAAAATGATACACACATTTGCAGAGAGAATAGAAGAAAGAAGAAGAAGGAGAGAAAGAATGAAAGAATTCTCATTAACCGTTGTGAATAATGAATAATTTACACATGATATACTTTGTATAACTCAATGAGTTCTCACTGGAGGTGAAACAATGCACCATAGTGGTGGTATAGAGTGATTTGGACACACACCAATAGTTACTGGAGTGAACTTCCACCTATTATAGTCTCTTAGGCAGTTACGGGAGTGAACTGCCACCTAGTTGAGTTAACTAGTCAACTAGTCTTCAGTTAACTAACTGAACAGAGAGTAGTGAGGAGTCAACTCAGGGAATCAAAGATAATGTGCAAGTTTGGTGATGATACCAAGGCAAGGTAGAATTAGCATGGTGATGATCCCAATGTTGCATGGTGATAAAACCAATGCAACATCTAAAATCAACTCAACTAGTCAAACTGAAGTGTCAACTGAAAGAGAATATTCTCTAGGTGGAATATTCTCTCCTAAAATATAGGAGACTAGATAATGACTAATTATGACTAATAAACAAGGAAACACCTTAGGAAAAATAAATCCTAGGTGTGTGTGAAGTAACTCCAACATCTTCTTCTTTCTTTGAAAGTGCATTTGTCACTATATTTTGTTTTCTTTTTTTGTAGATAATTTCAAAGTCATAACCTAGCATTTTTGTAAACCATTTTTGTTTCTCTTATAAGATAATCGTTTTTCCAACAAGTACTTCAAACTATCATGACCTGTTTTTACCTTGAAGTGTCTTCCTATTAGGTAAGGGTGCCATTTCTTAACTTCATGTAATATTACCAACATTTCCTTTTCAAAAATGGGGTTGAGTAAGTTGTTTCCTTTAAGCTAGATACTTTCAAAGAAAAGGGGCCTTCCTTCTTGCATTAAAACTATACCATTGCCATGTCTTGAGGCATCACATTCCACAATAAAGGTTTTTGTGAAGTTAGGAATGACCAGGACATGAGTCGTACACATAACCTCTTTACATTTTTGAAAATATTTGGTTGCTTCTTGGGTCCAAGAAAATGCCTCTTTTTTAATAACATTGTTATAGGTGCTTCTATTTGACCATAATTCTTCACAAACTTGTTGTAATATCATATCAATCCTAAGAATCCTCTAAGATTCTTCAAGGTTTTGGAATTAGCCATTCCAATGTAGCTTTAATTTTGTTAGGGTTTACTTTGACACCTTCATGAGATACAATTTGACCCAAATATTCCACTTCTTGAAGCCCAAAGGAATGCTTGGAAGGATTTGCATATATTTGGTTCTCCTCCAATAGTTTTAACACCATGTCAACATCGTGTACTCCCATGATTTGTTGTAGATTAGTATATCATCAAAAATTACTAACACAAATTTTCTAAGTAAGGGTTTGAAAATATAATTCATCAAGCTTTGAAATGTTGAAGGTTCATTAGTAAAGCCAAAAGGCATCACCAAAAACTCATAATGACCTTCATGTGTTCTAAAGGTTATTTTGGGAATGTCTTCTTGACTCATTCTTATTTTATGATATCTAGAGCGGAGATTCAACTTAGTGAAAAAATGTGTTCCTTGCAATTCATCTAATAATTCATCAATGATCGGAATATGAAACTTATCTCTAATGGTTATTTTGTTGAGTTGTCTATAATCTGGACACATACACCATGGATCATTATTTTTTGTAATGATTACCACTGGTGAAGAGAAATCGCTTTGGCTAAGATGAATAAGACAAACCTCTAACATTTCTTGAATCATATGCTCAATCTCACTCTTTTGTGCATATGGGTACCTGTAAGGCCTAATGTTAGCTGGTACACTTCATGGCTGAAAATGAATAGCATGGTCATGATCTTGAACAGGTGAAATGCCCTTAGGAATATCTTCAAATACCTTGGAATGATTGTCGATAAATTTTTGGAGATCCACTAGAACATAAGGTCTAGATGTTTGAACATATAGTGAAAACAATTGTGCATGTACACCATGATGTCATTTTTTGAGTAATTTTGTCATAATGTTAGAGCTTATCACTTTATAATGCTTCCCTTGGATACCTAAGAGTTAAATTTCCTTTCCTTCTGAGGATAATCTCATGAAAAGTTCTTGAAAATTAAGAGCCATTGTTCCCAATGATTGTAACCATTGGACTCCTAATACAACATCAACACCACCCATATGGATTATAATCATGGAACTATTATGTTCTTGAGATATGAATAAAATCTATAAGATAAATCATTCACTTCAATAAGAAACCAAATCATTTACATGAAATAATTGTTAAAAATATCAGTCCCAACACTTAGTTAATAATAGGTTTCAACCTCCTATAGATATTCACCAATATAAAAATATGACAACATGCATATACTAGACTATGAACTGAAGCACAAATAACTAAGCAATCTGAAATTGAAAATAACAACAGAATAATCATAAACAGTAGTCAAATTCACACATTTGGCACCATAAATCTAGGCTATGCCATAGTAAGAAACCACATGGAAAATATACAATTCAAGGACATTTTTATTGAGCTTCTAAGAAATCATTTTTGAGTTGCAACAACAAATACAACACAGAACCCAGAGTTGTGGCACTTAAAATACTTCAACAAATACACACAAAACTTATCTCACACTCCCAACAACTTTTTCTCAGCAAAATAGTTCATAAACTCAGTCTTGAAATTAATGTCCTTGTTGTATGGCCTCCATGACCTAGTACATTCAACACAAGCTTCAGAACTATCTTGGAAAATGTGACAGAATGTTGTTGTTCTGTACAGTACATAGTTGTACAATTCTCTCAGTAGAAAACCCTTGGAAATCATGCCAACTAGAACAGAAGTGGAACCTCGATTTCTGTGCCTATTTTGCTTGTTGTACGACCAACCTTAAATGTTGTACAACCTCACTATAACAGTTGTAAGGAATGATAAAAAATGTTGAATTTTTCCTCCTAGGAGTGCATGCCAATCCCTCTCCTAGGGATGCGTGCTAACTCCCTTTGCAACAAATTATCTTCCTTAAGCTCAAAATATCTTGGGATGTGTGAATATTCAACTCCCACTCTCTTCTCTCCTCAAAATTTGTGCCCTCCTTCTTCACTAATGTTACCTTTATGCATTTTTGAAATGTAACTACCCTAACCCTTGATCTTCCAATGAGATTGACAGTCAAGATTATATCTTTCCCTCATGAGATCAACGGTTACAACTTAATCATTCGTTGAGGTCACTTAAGTCACTAAAGTGACCCATAACATGATAAAGTCACTTTTACATTTAAAAATTAAAAGACCCAACTTTATAAAATCATTTTATAAAGTTACTTTATAAAAACTCATTATAAAGTCACTAGGGAGAAAGTGTGCTCGGTCACTTCCACATGTTGGGTTCCGCCAATGCATAAGTACCTCTGAGATACCAATTCTAACACTCCCTCTTAGCGAGCGAGGAACTTCTGATATCACCACCAGAATCCGTCTCCAACTCATCAATTGCCATAATTTCTCCCCATGTACTAGAAGTCTCTGCTCCCTCTGAACATGGAGCCACTAATCCCAGTGCACTGGAAGCTTCTGTTACTACCTCTTTTGTTCCACAAGATGAAAACATTCTCCTAGGAGATTGCACACTCTCCTGAGAATCCATCTGTGTCCACTCATGCCTACTAAGTCCTCTGAGAGTCTCGGAAGAGGACTGAGTCCCCGATATCAACTCTCTCTCCCATGCACCCTGCCTACTCTCTGACACAAAATATGAATCCATAAATCCACTAGACCCCAACACAGGTCGACCCAACAACCTGTACAACCCCTCATACCTGAAACCAAGCATCATTGTTGTGTTAGCAATTGCTCCCATAGGATATAAAAACACATGCCCACCATAGAAGACAACTCCAAATCCACTCTCATCCAAAGCTGATACTGAGAGCAAGTTAGAAGTCAACTCTAGAATATGCAATACCTCGACAACCTCCAGAAACCTCCTGACTATAGTTGGAATCTAACCATTCCAACCCCCTTTACTGCATGTTATGGGTCAACTCAACAATTCACATTGCAATCCGAGTCTATTTTTGTAATACTGAGGAAAACTAACCTCATCCTTGTCATGTGCCAAGAAGCTCCATTGTCCATGAACCGCAACTCAATGTCCTCGAATGTTAGGCACCCACTTCCCACAGGACCAGTCATGAGAGAGAAGTCCCTTTCCTATCTCTCAACAAACTCTGTAATCTCTGCTAATGTTGAAACCTATGGTTCTGACTTATTCTTCTTGTTGTTCATACATTGACTAGCGTAGTGGTCAGTCTTGTGACATGCAAAGCATATCACCTTGCTCATGTCCTTCTTCTTCTCATTTCTCTTTCCCACAAGATCAATGTTTTGTTTCTCTGCACCATCCACTACCTTTTCCTAAGACCCCTGCTATATCTCCTCTTGTGTAAAGTCATCCCACAATCTGCTTTAGTCAGAGGGCTTCTCTCTCCCCACCACACACTTCACTAAAACCTCCCACTCCTCGATGAAGACTTTAAGGGCTATCCACACCAACTCTAAATTAGGAATAACTTCTCCAACAAATGCCAATTCTTCCTTCACCTGTGCAACTTGAGTGAGGTAGGTGGCCACACTCTCTCCCTTTGCCATCCTAACACTATGGAGCTTGTCCCAGAGAGCCATTTTTCGGTTCTCGTTCTTTGCCTCATACAAACTTTTAGTACATCCCACATCTCTTTGGTTGTCTTCTTCTCAACCAAGTGTGGAATAAGGTGGTCTCTAACTCCGTCCAAGTTGATTCTCTGAGTCCCTGGCTTCCTTCACTTCATAGACGTCCAAATCTATGGGATCTGACGCAGGTACTGACACGACGATGTTCGCAAACAACCATAACTTGTTCTCCTTGAGAACACTTATGATTCTAACCTTCCACTGTAGGTAGTTGGAGATCCCCTCCAAACTATCTTCAAACCCGATGCTGGAAGTCATCTTTTTCCACCTGACAAAGAAATTATTTTCCCTTTCCTTCTTCTAAGCAAATACCCTAGCAAATCACTTGCTTTCCAAGTGCCAAAGCTTCCCAATGAATGTCAGAGCCCTAGCTCTAATACCATGTTAAAAATATTAGTCACAACACTTAGTTAATAATAGGTTTCAGCCTCCTATAGATATTCACCAATATAGAAATATGACAACATGCATATACTAGACTATGGGTTAAAGTAAAAATAACTAAACAATTTGAAATTTAAAACAGCAATGGAATACTCATAAACTGTAGGAAAATTCACACATTTGGCACCATAAATATAGGTTATGCCACAGTAAAAACCCCAAGGAAAATATACAGTTCAAGGAGTTTTTTATTGAGCTTCTAAGAAAGCATTTCTGAGTTGCAGCAACAAATACAACTTATAACCCAGAGTTGCAGTAGTTAAAATACTTCAGCAAATACACACAAAACTTATCTCACACTCCCAACAAATTTTTCTCAGCAAAACAATCCATAAACTCAGCCTTGAAATTTGTGCCCCTATTGTATGGCCTCCATGACCTAGTACATTCAACACAAGCTTCAGAACTATCTTGGAAAATGTGCCAGAGTGTTGTTGTTGTGTACAGTACATAGTTGTACAATTTCCTTAGCAAATCACTTGTTGTCAAGTGCCAAAGCTTCCCACTAAACGTCAGAGCCCTAGCTTTGATACCATGTTAAAAATATTAGTCACAACACTTAGTTCATTTATAGTCGAGGCTAGAAGTTCGCAAATGCGTGTGTGTTTAGGGGAACACAAGTTCATTCACGTGTGAGCACATTCCTAGGCACCTCTTTGCCCCTTTTTGTACCATCATATTCATGTGAGCGCCCTAGTATAAATAATTTGTTTTTCAAATTGATATCATCAACTAAATAACATTACCTTGCCAACTTTTATTGTAGGAAATGGGTTTCAGTCTCCTTCCTCCTTTTAATATTAACTAATTGTATAGTCACATTACGTACATTATGTTTGAAATTATTATTTGTGAATATTTTTGAAGGAATAATTTTAGAAAAATATTCATGTTCACTCTTATTTGATCATGGAACAAATTTAACTTTTGCTTATATAGAGAAGGATTTAAATTGATAAAATCTGTTAATTTACTTATAAACCAAGACAACTCATAATACCTAAAATATAAAAAATGTTGAATGTTGTAAATTTGTAATATAGCATCGTCTAAAAATCAATTTTGTAATTCAAAAATGTTATTAACTTCATAAACATTAAACTTATGGAGTAGTTGAACATTTTTGAATAATTAACGGCTCAACAATCATTCCTCCCAACCACTCGAACTACACCCTACACACCACTCTTATGCTCTATATATATATATAAAAAGAACCCTACACACCACTCTTATGCTCTCTATATATATAAAAAGAACGTGATAATAACATCTCAAAAACAAGCATACATATATATACTCTTAAATTAAATTAACCCACTTAACAAATCATCCATCCTTGGATGAGGTCCATTCATCTCCGTTCATCTTTGCAACTACCTCTATCTGTCATTTTCAATATCATTAGAATAGTTTGATGGAGAGTGAGGCAAGTGTCCTGTCTCCGTCGCGGCCAGAATGGCTTCTAGTTCTTTCACCGCGTCACTCATGGACGGTCGTTGGGAGCCCAATTCCTGAACGCAGGTGACGGCCAAGCTTAAGAAGCGCTCAAAGCCTATGAGGAGAGAGTCGTTTAAGAAGGGATCCATTAACTCCTCTTTCAACACACTTATTCCCCACGTCTCCAGAGACGTCTTCACCACTGTAACTAGCAGTCCTCCAGTCGCGTCCCTGGCGGGGCGCGCTGTGATGAGCTCCAGCAATAAAACGCCAAAGCTATAGACGTCGCTATTCAGGCTGAGCTGCCCTGTACTCAAGTATTCTGGATCCAAGTAGCCCTGCACAAACTATATGCTTTGAATATATTCAATGATAGATATGCCAATAGATTTGCTGATCGGTATAAATGATTACCAGAGTCCCAGCGATTTGAGTTGAGATCACTTGGCTGTCGCCTCCGTATGGCAAGATTTTGGCAAGATCAAAATGTGCAACCTTCGCAGTCAGATAATCATCCACTAATATGTTCGTTGATTTGATGTTTCTGTGTATTACGCGGGGATTTACATCGTAGTGGAGATATTCCAATGCCCTAGCAGACCCTAAGGCTATACGAACTCTGCTTCCCCAGTCCAGTTGAATTTCCTTTTTACCTGTTAAAATCATATGGGATAAAAAGAAAATATCAGATTTATATGGATGGGAGTAGATCGAAATTAATGTGACGGGAATAGGGGATCCTACCAAGGAGAATGTCATTCAGATATCCATTTGGGATGTAGTTGTAAAGCAGCATCCGTTCTCCTCTCTCGACGCAAAAACCAATAAGATCCAACACGTTGTTATGATGAAATCGAGAGAGTAGCTCAATCTCGCTTCTGAATCCGACCTTCCAGAGCATCGACCCTTGTTCGCCTCTTTTGATAGCCACCACTTGCCCATCATCTAGCATTGCCTTGTACACCTGCAAATTCATTCCTGTGACTTCGATAACCTTTCTCCACACGAATATTCTTTGAATTTCAACTGAGAATATCAAATGCGCAGATTAAAGCTAATGAAAACCCTCTATGCAATTCAATTGTGTATTAGTTCGTAATATACCTTGCCATATCCTCCTGACCCTATGACATTTGTATTAGAGAAATCATTTGTGACCCTCCTTAATTCTTCCGAAGAAAACCTTCTGGGGCATTTTATATTAAGAAAACCTTCTGGGGCTCTTTTTATCAGCTTCATAGCATAGAAGACCAGTCTAAGATTACCAAAGCTCCTCATACCCATATTGTCTTCTATTTTCGCAGAAATATCGAAGCGTGCCGGGATTAACAGAAGTCGAATGCAAATTGAAATAACAGCTCTACTGATTGTTGTAATAAGAGGGAATTACCGAAGCAGGTGGCTCTTCAAATCTGGAAATACCAAGTTGGTGAGGCAAATCCCCTTTCCCCTTGAACACCGATATTACGCGATTGAAGAGAAGAGTTGCCTGAATTATTCATCTTGCTTCCTGCGAGGGCCAGAAGGACTTCACTTTTTAATGACTCCTTCCGCGAGAAAATACTAGCGACCTCTGAAATCGAATTCCAAATTACGCAGGGTTTGGTCGGTCGTGAATTCAACCGTAGAAATGAAGAATAGTCAATCAAACCAAAACGTGTCCCGCGCCCACCCTTTGCTTAAAACGAAATGGCGGAGAGACGGTGAACGCGGTATTGTCTGCCTCGTATCTTTTGCGAAAAGGGTTGGTTTATTCGGCAAGGGTCGGGGTCGGGGTCGGTACTATGCAGGATACCTATCGCTCTGCAGAGATTTTTGCAAAGATTTATTCAAAAGCTTCTAATTGATGAGTTTCTTATTTTAATACCATCCTCTAATTGATATTTTTTACCTCGCAATTCACCTAATTTTTTGATGATGTTTTGTTTGAGATCACACAAAATTTGGATAGATCCTTCCTTTTCCTTTGATAGAACATAACATTAAGTAAAAGTTTCATATTGATTGGCATTAGTACCTTGCAAGTGATCTTATTGTACAAATTTTCATTAGTATCACATGATAAGATAATGACATTATGAAGTTTTTTTAAAGCCCCACAAAGAAATAATCTCATGACTGTCTTGTCATTTATATATTGCGGAGACGATTTTTATTAAAGTTTATGTATAATGGAGATGATTTTTATTAAAGTTCACCATTTGAAGTCTACAAAGCTATGATGTTGCAAATTTTATCATTTTAAGTTTATACGAAGATATGATTTTTTTCTCTCTAACACTCACTACCTTTTCAAATAAACAATTACTCTTCTTTATCAAAGACCACCATAATGGAGAAAAAGAAGGTGTTTAGAAAACGAGTCCTCCATCCAACGATTTCTAAGTAAAAAATAGACGGCATGAAGTCATCGAACATTTTGTGAGAAATAAATGGAGACTTGGAGATAAAACACCATAGGTACATGCCATGTGTACTTGAATATCATGGACCATAACTCCTACACTGTGTAGCAATGATCACATCATTTGTTAAATAAGTACACTTTGGGAGTTTGGAGAAATATATTGATTTGCTTTAAAAATGGAATGGAATAATCATTTGTATAATGTATAATCTATGAATAGAATCAAATTTAAAGATAGAAAAAAAAGTTATAAATTGAATCAGATTTGGAGATATCTCAAAGATAGAAAATAAGAAAGAAATACGACGATTTTGAGGTGAAGAGCTTCTACGCTCTTGAGTAATATCTCAAACCAGGAAATGAATTTTATCATTGTTTGCCAACAAATATAAATTTAAGACGAACAATTTATTATCAACGAAAGCACGTCATTTTGTAAGGTTGGAAAAATGTGAATCTGGCATTACAACATCTTTTATGTCGTTTCCTCGATTTACTTCCCTCACTTTTGGAATCATGGCTCCACAACTTAATTCCCTAGCATCTAGGATCATATCTTCAAGATGTAACACAAAGGATTTTTGAGATAAATCATAATTATTCATGTACATAAATGCCACTAAACTGTAATGATTAATTGCACCCTCATTATTGTACAGGTGGAGGCTTTCAATTAATGCATGGAATTGATAGGAACAATGGAGAGAATACTAGTGAGAGGTGAAAGATATCTTATTGGTGGCGGTGACATTGAATGTTGCATGTGAGCATCACCGCTTGTAGGAAGATAAGGCAATTGTGAAAATCTAAGGTAGATATGTTGTTGAAGTTTGAGTAGTTTTAGAAGATATTATTATTATATTCATATTGTATTTGACCAAGATAAAACCCTAAAGATTAATGTTATATTATATTTTTTAAGTCGACCCTATTGTGCCTTGACAAGTCAAAAGTAAATTACAAGGGTAAAGTGGACAGGTCGACCCTGACCTAATTCTGGGCAGTCTAACTAGTATTTATACGAGGCCTAGTGCCTCATTTGGAAATACACACAACTAGCTCTCTCATACAGTCCAGACATCTTGGAGAGTGACGTAGCTACAAAGAAGGAGTGACACAACTACAAAGGAGGGGTCTCTTAGTAAAGGGTTTTGGTTGTTTGGTGAAGGACTATCTTGGTCTAGTGGTGCACTACTATGTTCTGGTTAGGGTTTCTGGTGGATCTTCTGTTTTGGTGAGATCTCTCTTGAGAGAGACATTGTACTTGTTGAAGAATCTATATTGAAGAAGCTTTGCTGGGTTTTCTGCCCCATGAGGATTTCCCAAGATAAATCTTGTGTATATTGTGGATGTCTTTCTTTCAATGATCCTTATGCATGCAATTATTGTTTTAATAGACTAAAGTTAAAGAATACAACACACACTTAATTACTTAAGAAGAATTTTAACATGGTTTCATAGCTACCCTGAAAGAATCCATTTTCACAGTTTAGAAGATTGGGGAAACTAAGACCATAGGGATACTCTCCTAACCCTAATGCATATTTCCTTGGGAATAGATTCTCAGTTGGACGAAGTTTTGTAAACTATAACTGGTGCTGCAACTGTTGCAGGTGCCTACAACTACACAAACCCTAAGAGGTATTTTCACCTACTTATTGAAGGGTGATGGTCAAAGTAAGACCACCAAATAAATCACCTTATGAGGGCGCACCTTTCCCTCTTAACAAAATTCTAAAATTCACATTTTCAAAAATTAGGGTTTCCTCATAAACCCTAGTCTTGGCAGCTACAGAAATAAAGTTGGAACTGGTCACCTTGGGATAGCATTCTCTGGTAAGTACAAAACCTTCTTTGAAATTTTTTATCTCTTTATTGTATTGTCCAAGAACATGATGGCACCCAGTACCAAGCTTGATGATAAGCTTGAAGGTGTTTATAACTTTCGAGCATGGAAGTACAGAGTGATGCTCATTCTAGAAGAGAATGATCTAGAAGATTTTGTAAAATAAGAAGTTCCAGAACCTAATGAAGATTGTTGGAGATATTACACACTCACCTATAATTATTTTCCTAACTTTTACAATCCAATGTTGAGAACTCTTCCTTAGATGAGAATATTCTCTCTAGTGAATATTCCCCTATAAAATAGGATGTTCCTCTTCAGTTTAGAGTCAGTTACACTTAGTTAGACTAGTGGAAGTCGTGTCTTAGTTAACTAATGATTACATGGATCAGTTAACTAGGACTAGGTGGTAGTTCACTCCAATGTACGTCAGTGAGTGTCTAGATCTCTCCAGATCACTAATATGGTGCATTAGTTACTCATGTAGACTATATCTATTGTAAATTATTCACTCTTTGAGTGTGGAATACGGTTAATGAGAATTCTTCCATTCTTTTTCTCTTGCTTCTCTTTTCTCATATTTTCTCTGCAAATTGTGTAGGTCATTTGCTAGCTAGATATATTATGTGCAGTTCAACACATTTAAATGGTATTAGAGCTAATGGATTGCTAAAATAAAGACACACCAGACTCTTTTTGCAGGTACTGAAGATTGAAGAACATAGAAAAGATAGAGTATTCGTCGACAATACTTCTCATGACTCATAACTATTTGGAATGGAAGCCAAAAATTCTTCTTCATCTCAGATGCAAAGGCTTGTACCAAATAACTATGGCAATTGAAGAAGAGATTGATTCCACCGATGAGAAAAATGACTTTCTCAGTAGAAAAGATATGGCCATATGATATATCCTCTGGTTTATTTCTCCTGAAATTATCCACCAAGTATATGATGACTCAAAAGACTCAAATCCAAACAAATTATGGAGCATATTGAAGGTTTTATTTGGGAATAAGTAATATTTCATGCAAGAGATTCAAAAGATAGATCCAGAAGAGAAAACATCAGAAGATCAAGCCTCTTATTCTGAAGAGTCTTCTACACAAGTATATGCACAAATTCTTGTTCCATTAATTGCAGATGATGCCTACTCCTTTTCATATTTGTTCTCTGAATTTCATACGAAATATATCATGCATGCATCTCAAGATTCACATGCAGAAACATTTTCAAGCGCGATACATGCATCTTAGGAGCAACACCCATGCGCCATGCATGCATCTCGAGGGACAAAAAGGGGGTCATGCACATCAAATTCAATTATGATATTTTCTGAGAAGAATTTGCAGAAAAAATTGGATATTTGAATTCCTCTCAGAAAAATATCCAATTTCAAAAAAGAATCATCCAAAATGGAGTTCGGGAAGTAAAGTTATGATCATTTTAAAATAAAAATAAAAATCAGCATTTTTTCTGGAAATAGCCGCACGGTTTTCAAAATTTCATCCAAACTTTATTTGGATCTTCTTCAATACAAGAAGAGAAAGTGATATGTGTGGACATCTCATTGGTGCATCTAATTCATTAGATCCGTGTAGACATCTACATCTTCAACAAAATCTTCAATGAGCACAAACTTGCACAGTTGTGAGATCTTCTTGGACTGAAGGACAGGGTTGCTTAACAATTGCTTTTTGTTCCTCCTCATTTTTTTTATGCATTGTAATTTGAAGGGGGGGGGGGGGGGGTTCCCATTAGGTTTTATCTCTTTCCTCGTGTTTTCAGTTTCTCATTCTTATATGCATTGTACAATGGGTACCTAACATGGCCTTGGTTGTCGGGACCCATTCATCATGTACACCTTAGTAGTGTTCAGGGGAGGTGTTGGAGATATTACACACTCACCTATAATTATTTTCCTAAGTCTTACAATCCAATGTTGAGAAATCTTCCTTAGATGAGAATGTTCTCTCTAGAGAATATTCCCCTACAAAATAGGATGTTCTTCTTTAGTTTAGAGTTAGTTACACTCAATTACACTTAGTTAGACTAGTGGAAGTCATGACTTAGTTAACTGATGATTGCATGGATCAATTAACTAGGACTAGGTGGAAGTTCACTCCAATGTTTGTTAGTGAGTGTCTAGATCTCTATAGATCACTACTATGGTGCATTAGTTACTCATGTAGCCTATATCTATTGTAAAATATTCACTCTTTGAGTGTGTAATACAATCAATGAGAATTCTTCCATTCTTTCTCTCCTGCTTCTCTTTTCTCATATTTTCTCTGCAAATTGTGAATGTCATTTGCTAGCTAGATCTATTATGTGCAGGTTCAACACATTTACAAAGATGAGGCCAAAGAAAAGTTCAAAAAGAACCTAGTGAAGGAAAAGAGAATCATTGATGATTCTATGAAGGATCATTTCATCCCCCATGTCTCATCATTGACAACTCCAAAGAAAATGTTTGATCCCTTATATCGATTGTATGAAGTAAAGAATATCAACCAAAAGATGACCTTGAGAACACAACTCAAGAATGTAAATATTCAAAGTTCAGAAACTATCCAATCATACTTCACAAGAGTGTCTTAGATAAAAGAACAACTAGAAGCTATTGGAGAAACAATCAAAGAAGCCGAGTTGGTCATGACTACCTTGAATGGTCTCCCTAGATATTGGGAATCATTCATTCAAGGCATATGTTCAAGAAGAAGGATACCAAGGTTTAGCAGACTGTGGGAGGATTGTACTGAGGAAGAAGCTAGATTGGTAGCAAGAGAAGAGAAGCTAGGTGATGAAGAAAATCAATCCCTAGCAGCACATACTAGAAAAGGAAATAGAAAGAAGAAAGTTCACTCACATAAGAAACCTCATGGGTTACAAAATTCTCACAAGTTCAAGAAGGATTTATCAAGTTACAGATTCTTTGACTTTTGTCAGAATGATGGGACACATTGCCATAAACTCCAAAGGTCAGGTCATAAAAGGAAAGTATAGGAGACATTATGCTCATGCCGCAGAAGATGATGAACATGATCATGAGAAAACCAAAGAAGAAGACTCAAGTGAAGAATATGTTTTGATATCATCTCTTACATCTACAATCACTCATGGAAGTGACACATGGATTATTGATAGTGGTGCTTCCAAGCATATGATTGGTTATAAGGAATCTCTCTTAGATATAGTTTAGAAAGATTCACCTCACAAGGTGAAGCTAGGTGATCACTATCAATATCCTATTAAAGGAGTAGGAGAAGCATCCTACAAGTTAGACTCCAAAAAACTGATGAAGATGAAGGATGTGTTGTATGTACCTAGTTTGAAGAAGAATATCTCTTCCATCTCATCTTTGGATGAGAAAGGATTCAAAGTTTCCTTCATTGATGATGAAGTCCTCATGTGGCCTAGAGGAAAATCCATCGATGATGTCGTAGTGATTGGGGTACAAGAAGGAGGATTATACAAGTTAAAAGGACATTATGTTTCATCATTAGTACAAAGTACATGTACTCCAAGTGAACTATGGCATAGGAGGTTTTCTCATATACATTACAAATCCCTACTGATCGTGAGCAAGATGGTGACAAGTTTGCCATAAATCCAAGTGTACCATGAAGGAATATGCAAGGGATGTTCATAAGGCAAGAACATGAAGAAACCATTTCCAAGTAGTGATAGAAAATCTAAGGGAGTCTTGGAAATTATACACTCAGATGTGCGTGGACTGATGTCAGCGGCTTCACTTAGCGGGTATGTATACTATGTTTCATTTATTGATGATTTCTCACGTAAAACTTGGATTTACTTTTTGAAGGCTAAAACTGAAGTGTTCAACAAGTTCAAAGAGTTCAAGGAACTTGTTGAAAACCTGTCCGAAAAGAAGATAAAAATACTAAGGTTAGAAAATGGAGGTGAATTCACTTCAGATGAATTCAAGTCATTCTATAAGGAAGCTGGGATTAAAAGGGATCTCTCTACTCCCTACAACCCTCAATAGAATGGTGTGGAAGAAACAAATAACCATATAATCATGGAAGCAATAAAAACCATGATTCATGATCAAGATTTATCAATGCATTTGTGGGCAGAGGCAGCCAAGACCATTGTATATGTGCAGAACATAAGTCCCCATAGAGTCCTTGGGAATAAGACACCAGAGGATATGTTTACAGGTGAGAATCTAGAGGTCAACCACCTGAGAATATTTGGTTGTCCAGTGTATGTGCATGTCCCCAAGGACAAGAGATCGAAGTTGGACCCTTCAAGAAATAAGGGTATATTTGTTGGATACAGTGAAACATCAAAGGCATATAGAGTTTACAGCCCTGGTCACCATCATATTGAGACTAACAAAGATGTCACCTTCAATGAAGATACAACTTTCAGTAGATCAAGACAACATCATTTAGATGAGGTTCATGATGAGGAGCCTGAAGCTCCTAGAGTTACAAATATAAATAAAGGTGATGATGTTGTACTAGAAGATCATGATTTGGAAGAACCACAAATACTTGTTGATTCATCCCGAGAGATGAATACCAAGAAAAAAATACCAACTTGGGCTAGGGAAATAATTCAATATGTAGAAAAGTATGATGCTCCAAATTGATCCTTCAGATAAAGCAAGAAGCCACGACCCTACTCTAGCTATGTGGAATTGCTAAGTGACATAATTGATGCTGATCCTACCAGTTATGAAGAGGCTAAAAATGTGAAAGAATGGAAGGATGCCAGGGTTAAAGAGTACCAATCCATTGTAAAGAATGATGTTTGGGATGTGGTTCCTAGAACTAAAGATAAGGAAGTTGTAAGTTCCAAGTGGATTTACAAAACAAAACATTCAACAGATGGAAGTATCGAGAAGTAGAAGGCAAGGTTCATGGCACATGGTTTCTCCTAGAAAGAAGGAATAGATTATGATGAGACATTTTCTCCCGTGGAAAGATACACTTCGATTAGAGCCATACTTGCATTGGTTGTAGTAAAGAAATGGATGGTACACCAGATGAACGTGAAGACAAATTTTCTAAATGGTGTAATAGAAGATGAAGTGTATGTGGAGAAACCATAAGGTTTTGAGACACATGACTATCAGACAGAAGTGTGCAGATTAAAGAAATCTTTGTATGTGTTAAAGCAAACACCCAAAGCATGGTAGGTAGAATTGAAATATCCCTGATGAGCTTGGGATTTACCAAAAGTAAAGAAGATTCCAACTTGTACTTCAAGGTTTTGGATGGTGGACCAGTGATACTACTTTTGTATGTGGATGACCTATTTCTAATAGGAGAAGAGAAGCTCATCACTAATAGTAAGATGAATCTTGTTGTAGAGTTCGAGATGAAATACCTAGGCATGATGCACTACTTCTTAGGTCTAGAGGTATGGTATAGACTGAGTGAGATTTTCCTTAACCAAGGAAAATATATTGTTGAGATTCCGAATAAATTTAGAATGATGGATTGCAAGGCCATGCCTACACCAATGGTGAAAAATATGAAGTTGTTGAGTGATACATCTTCAGAGACAGTGGATGCCACCATGTATAGACAAATGATTGGTTCATTGATGTACTTAACGAACATGAGGCCGAATATATGTTTTGCGATGAACACATTGAGTCAGTTTATGGTTGAGCTGAGAAGTGTTCACTTGGTTACAACAAAACATGTGTTAAGGTACTTGAAGGGTAAAATTGATTATGGACTCAAATATGATTCAGATTGTGAGATAAGCCTACGAGGCTTTACTGATTCAGATTGGGTCGGTAGTGTTGCAGACTGGAAAAGTACCGTTGATAGGAAAATATGACATGCCATCAACTTGGAGAATAGATCCGGTCCGAGGTTGTCTAAATAGCTCAAGCTGTTTGGTGTAACCTATTCTAACGGGTTTAATGGCTTCATTAGCCAACTAAGATCCTAAAAAAAAAAAATAATGAAACTAATCTAAAATATATGATTCAAACAAATGATATATTACTAACTAATGTTTATTAAAAAGAAATGTGAATATACAAATGATTATAAACAATCTATATACAATTTACAAGGTTTACTTGAAATCTTGCGAAAATGAATGTTTATAATAATGTTTCAAAATAAGATAAAGTAAGAACATAAATCTTTTTTTTTTAATGTTTAAAGATTTTAAACTAATAAATACTAAATAAATACGATTGAAACAATGACACAGAAACAGTCAAAGCTAATTAATGCAATCATCGTCTCATTCATATATACACAAATCTAAATAAAAGAAAGCAATGCACTTACTAACCTCTCACTGATCAGTACTAAGCTAAATTCATTTATCTATATTTTTATGAGCTCCTCTTAACCTATGTCAAGTGTAAACCTATGAGAAAAGAAAGCATAATACTTCCTGAAGAAATTCAAGGAAGTGTTTCATATTCTGGAGCGAGTTTATTGTTGAGTACATTTTTATGCTTCCTTTTTACTCTATAAGCTACACTTTTGCCTCTATAACCATCCATTTTGCCTCCATTTCATTCCATATTTTCCATAAAACAGCTTATGCAAGGTATATTTATCATTGTTTAGCTTAAGAATTGAGTTTTTTAATTTTTGGCATTAAAATTGAAAATTTATCAGAAATTACAAGATTTGACTAAATCTCGTAATTGCTCCTAGGTTCGTGTACTTGCAGGACACCTGGGAAAAATCTGAGACTTGGGTCATGATCCTTGACGTACAAGGATGGATGATGAACTATCATCTTCGAGATCTGAGCCTTCCAGGTGTCTGGTCAACGCTGGTCAAACAAGGCCACTAAAGTAGAAAATACCCTGTTTTAGCCTTAAATCATGGAAAGTTTTAGATTTTCATGGGATTTAGTCATATATTATGGATCTGAAGGGGGCACTCGACCTTCCTAGAATATATTATGGATCTGATCATGATCTTTAGGAGATTTATTAGCATTATTAGTTTTAAAACTCTTGTATAAATACTCTAAAGCATAGACTAGTATGACAACCTTGAAGGTGAATGAAGAAACTTTGGAATTTGCAATCTTGAGATCAGTTCTACGTTTTTTTCTTGATAATGCCTATGATATGATGATGTGAATGCTTCTAGAGCTCTTTCTTAGATGAGACAACTCAAGTGTACAAGTGAAGCATTGGAGGGCCCCCTTTGCCAAACTAGTACACTCTTCCTTTATGTTCTTTTCAAGTAATCTTTGATACATGTTTTAGATTAGATCTTACTGTAGATGAGTTTATTCTTTTCTATAGTTATATGAATTCCATAGTTAAGTAGAATGCTTAATGTTTCTAAGCCTTACTCATGTTGTGAATGATTTCTTGAATAAGAATTCAATGT
>ML779046.1:619232-670702 GCA_009831015.1 Picea engelmannii
GCACATTGGCATGATAAGTACATCAAGAAGAAACAATTCAAAGTAGGAGATTGGGCTTTGTTATTTGATTCAAAATTCAAAGATTTCAAAGCTAAATTTACAACTCATTGGCTTGGTCCATATGAGATTGCAGAGGTATATGACAATGGCTCAGTCAAACTACAAACAATAGACGATGAGGCAAGTTCATTCATAGTCAATGGACATAGGCTAAAACTCTACAATAAGCCTATAAACAAGGAAGACTTTCTGTAGCAGATATCTCAATAGAATGAGATGGAAGTGTTGGACAGACAGAATCATGTGTCTCCTTCACATTCTCCTTAAAAAAAAAGCATAAAAAATTAAAATAAAATAAAATTATATATATATATATATATATATATATATAAGGGGAAAAAAAAGAAGGGAGTTTAGTTGTGAAAATCCAGGAAACTAGCAGAATATAAACTCGAATTTTCATTAGAAAACCAAGTAAAATTGGCCAATCAAAATTCTTCAAAAAAAAAAATTTCATTATTAACTTCTAGTTTCATTTTACAGCTTCAAAATTTTTACAAATACTTATCTCTGAGACTTGAGGGCAAGTCAATAAATAAGGCCGAGGGGGATAAGGTATACATTTTTGAAAACCTTTCAAGCCTTCTACATATGATAGCATGCATTTCAAAAAGGAACTTCATCCAGCAGAGGGACCTGAGAAGAATATCAATTTCATTCAGCAAGGGACCTGAGAAAAATATCAATTCCATTCAGCAAAGGGACATGAGAAAAATATCAATTTCATTCGGCAAGGGACCTGAGAAGAGTATCAATTCCATTCAACAGAGGGACCTGAGAAGAGTATCAATTCCATTCAGCAGAGGGACCTGAGATACTAAGCAAAAGAAATACAAGAGGAAATTTATCAAAATTGAAGACTTACAACAACATTCCATCCAACTTCAATCAGGCAAATACAATGAGCAAACAAGTTAGTATATATATATTTTCCTTTTTAATGCTTTAAATTTGGAAAATTATTCATAAGCTAAGCAATGATAAATATCCTATCTTTCCTTTCCCCTACATCATATTTTCATCACTCCATTTTCATATACCCTCAAAAGCATAAAAAATGGTACTCAAATGAACCAATTTTGGTTTCCAAAGGAGTTATAAGGAAGGATCGGGTTTCAAATTCAAATGCATTGTTTTTGAGCTGTAAAATGCTCGGTTTATGAAGACATAAGTTGCATACACACAGACTGAATTGTTGTTTGCATAGATAAAAGGTTGTTTGCATATACATTTAAAAAGGGGGTCATAAGAAGAAGGTTTCATGCTTGATGAAGAGGATGGTTACTCAAGGAAACGAATTAAGGAGTTATAAGTCAAGTGAACACATTTTCTAAGAAAAATCATTTCTTATGATGATTACAATGAAGAGGGAAAGTACAAAGGTACAAATACAACAGGACCTTCAGCTATGATCATTGTACAAACCCATTTTTTTTAAAAATGATAAAAACCCTTGTCTAAGTCTCCTCCAACGATTTTTCTCCCTTCATAAAAGTGATACGACTCAAAATTTATTGTGTCTCACTTGAATGCTCCCCAAACTCGAACCGTCGATGCACTCATGTGTACACTTACCTCCATTTCAAATTGCATGCTCTGTTTCAACATGCCAGCACCATTCCAAATCCCTACGCTCTAGCAAATTGTTCCCTCCTTCGCCTTCCTATCTCGAAATCTCTGATAAAAAATGAATTGTATGTTGACAATTTCACTTTCAACATACAACATTCTCTCCTTATGGAAGAAAACGCAGAAGTTGAAGGAGATACGTGGTGAGCAAAGGAAAGAGAACGTATTCAAGTAGGAGTCGGCTAGTGAAGGTAAGTTCGAACTCAAATAATTGTACAGCTAAGTGCAAAATTTGACTTCTTGTTGTACATTTTGAAAATGAGATAGTTCATTTCTAGCAGAGGCCCACTGTAAGAAGGAAAATTGAGCTGGAATTCAACAAGAAGCCTGAGATTTTTTTATCAAATTACCAGGTATGCCCTTGCATAATTTTTTTTTTTATTGAAGAACAGAGAGCAGCTTAGAAATTTGAAAAATATGAGATTTCCTTTGCTTTTGAACAGAAAAATCTTATTGAAGACCATGCACAGAATTAAATCCAAACATAGTCTACAAGTTTAAAAAAAATCTTGGTCAAAGAAATTGCAGGGTTGAAACTTTTAGACCTCCTTTTTATAAACAGTGGAAATATTTTAGGTTCTTGCTCTTAAAACTTGGAAGAATGGTGTTTAGATATGAACCAGGGAAGCTTGTTACATCAGAAATTCATAGGGATTGTATACAAATTCTGGAGCAAAAACAGTGGATATGTTTCTTTGAGAAATTTGATGGATCTTGTGAAGAAGTTGCTTTAGAATTTGCTCACTCATTTGATGGGGAAAGGGCTACTGTTGGAAACCTTACCATTAGAATCTCTGAAGATATCATTGCACATATCACTGGACTTCCTCAAATAGGAGAAAGATATTTCAAAACTAAGCATTTCAAAGATAAATCATGGGCATGTTTTATTTCAAGATCTAGGGTGGCAACAGTAAATTGGAAGAAGGGAATCCCAAGGAGTTGGTTGATTCATCCTTGGGATGAATTAGCATATCTCATACAGAAGTTTATAACTTGTGAGGGAAGATTTAGTATCATATACCTATATCACATTAAGCTGCTACAACACTTAAAAGGTGACTGTGAAATCAACATGCCTTATTTTCTACTGCAAAGCCTTTCTAAGATGGCTAAGGCCATCCAAAAACAAGGGAGGAATACAAAAAATAGTTTATATCATTGTGGTTTTATTAAAATAATCATCATATATGAACTATAGAAGCAAAACTTGACTTGGCAGTCGTTTATCATTGAAAATGGTTTTGAAACAATAAAGGAGGAAGAAGAAGAGGAACAAATTTTGGTTGTGACCGATGATGAGGAAGAAATACAGAACCCCAAGGMAACAAGCTCAAAACCGCCTATGGGGAGGAGAAGAACAAGAAGCATGGTGAAAAAGGAGAAASAATTTGAGGAAAAAKACAAGATTTTTACCACATATGAAATAAAATCAAGGAAAGACCAACAAGTTCAAAGGGGCCAAATACAAGAAAGTGATGATGAAGCACAACAAGCACAATATGCACATATTTAGACTCTGGAGGCACAATCATTGGAAAATGATGGTTTTGAAGAACAAGAAACTTCCACATATGAGAAAATGAGAGAATATGTGGAACAATTAATTAAATACATGAAAGAAGAAACTCAAATAGAAGAAGTGGCTAGTGGCTCCACATTAGAACTTGATAAGAAAAATAAGAAAATAAAGAAAATGAAGAGAAAAATCAAGGAAATTGAAGTCCTAGAAAGATACATAAAAACATAAAATGAAATGCTAAGGACTCAAAACCATAAAACACAAGAGGAGAATGAAACTTTGAAGAAGAAGAACAAGAAGCTCCAAAAGCAAAACAAATTAATCTCCAAACAGGCCTATAAGTGATTTTAACAGAAGAAGGCATATAAAGAGAAATATCAAAGAATGAAATCTCTTCATACAACTCAGGTTAATGTGGAGACATTATTGCAGGTAGCAGAGGTGGCAGAAGATCATTGACAGAAGTTCAAGGACATTTTTGTGCGTGAGGACATGCAAAGACTTCCTCTTGGGGGAGATGTTGAGTACATTTTTATGCTTCCTTTTTACTCTATAAACTACACTTTTGCCTCTATAACTATCCATTTTGCCTCCATTTCATTCCATATTTTCCATAAAACAACTTATGTAAGGTATATTTATCATTCTTTAGCTTAAGAATTGAGTTTTCTAATTTTTGGCATTCAAATTGAAAATTTATCAGAAATTACAGGATTTGACTAAATCCCGTAATTGCTCCTAGGTTCGTGTACTTGCAGGACACCTGGGAAAAATATGAGATTTGGGTCGTGATCCTTGATGTAAAAGGATGGATTATGAGCTATCATATTTGAGATCTAATCCTTCCAGATGTCTGGTCAATGCTAGTCAAACAGGGCCACTTCAGCAGAAAATACCTTGTTTTAGCCTTAAATCATGAACAATTTTAGATTTTCGTGGGATTTGGTCATATATTATGGATCTGAAGGGGGAATTCAACCTTCCTAGAATATATTATGGATCTGATTATGATCTTTAGGATATTTACTAGCATTATTAGTTTTAAAACTCTTGTATAAATACTCTAAAGCATAGACTAGTATGACAACCTTGAAGGTGAATGAAGAAACTTTGGAATTTGCAATATTGAGATCAGTTCTGTGTTTTGTTCTTGATAATGCCTATGATATGATGATTTGAATGCTGTTGGAGCTCTTTCTTAGCCGAGACAACTCAAGTGTACAAGTGAAGCATTGGAGGGCCCCCTTTGCCAAACTAGTACACTCTTCCTTTATGTTCTTTTCAAGTAATCTTTGATACATGTTTTAGATTATATCTTGTTGTAGATGAGTTTATTCTTTGTTTTAGTTATATGAATTCCATAGTTAAGTAGAATGCTTAATGTTTCTAAGCCTTACTCATGTTGTGAATGATTTCTTGAATAAGAATTCAATGTGTAGTTTGCTTTCAAGCATTAGGATAATCTTGAATGTTTTTTGAGTTATTTACACTTTTAGTACTTTTGATTTAAATTGATGATAGTTGCTAATGAATGAAAGAAGACAATGAATTCATCTCTTGAATAAGAGTTTTGTCCTTCTAGCATTGATAAGCCTTAGAACTAGTTCGAACATCTCTTGAATGCTTACTGTTGATACTCTTTAGGAAAACAATTGTTGATTACTGTTATGAGATCTATGAATAGGACTTCTAAACAAAAGCTTAACATCTCTTCCATATTCAGCCTTTAGAATAGGTTTTGGTTTATTTCCATTAAAGAATAAAAGTTATCTCTAAATCCATATATTTTGGATGTGCCTCTAAGTCTTACAAACACCGGATTGACAATCATTTGCACTCTAATTTACATCAGTAGATTGGAGCCTAACATTTATAACGACAGAAAGATAAATAATTATATATCTTGTGACCTTGAAATGTCTAATAACTGAAAATGAAGAAATTCCAATTCTCAAGAATGGTGTTAGCAGCTATCTAGCATCAGATGTAAACTCAAAATACTTGAATAGATGATCAGTCAAAGATATAAACTAAACCAAAAGATAATGAACAACATAAAGAAAAACATGATATAAAAAATTATATGCAGAATAGTCTAAAGTTAATTCAATACAAATAAAGTTTCATATTAAAAAATTATATGAGAAACAATATTAACATTGCATAATATACAAAAGCACAAAAGCCAATGAGTAAATTGTTTTCTCATATAGTTTCAACAAAATATGTTCATCATATGGTCCAAGAAGAACTTTTGGGATAATAGATTCTTAAAGATTGAAAACATTAATATATAAATGATAACAATTAACCATGTATTGATAAAATATACTAAAGCTAATTTAAATCAATGCATAATAAATTATTCAAAGAATATGAAGATATTATAATAAAAATAAAACCATTTTACTCACAGGACAAAAGCCATTAAGCAACTTGGAATTCAATATTCTTCTTTGAAAATATTCGTCCATTCTCCCAAAGATTCCAACCATCCGTTACTCCATTTGAAAAGAAGAAAAAAATACAAAATAAATAATATACAAAAGAGAAATTATAAAAATCCTCCTCCAAATTTCTTGGATCTCTGGTTCTGAACTTTCTCATATATTTATACAATGAATGAATTGTCTGGGCGTCACTAATAATTTTCACCACCTGAAATTTGCCTCGTAAAGAGACACAAATATCTCTCAAATTGTGCATTTGTTTGAGAAAATTTCTATGCGGAAGTTAAATGGGTCCATTTTGGAGATGAGTTTTCAGCCGTTTCTTCAGATTCCTGACGGTTTGGCTGCAATCAGTCCCACAAAATCGTGTCCCTGTTCTTGACGCATTTCCAAATTTTATCTGTTGTTGCTCATAAATTTATTTGCAGCAATCCAATATTATTTTTGGATCAATTATCTTGAACATATTTAGATAATAAAATCAATCCATGATCATATCCATACCAAATAAATGATAATAGAAACCTGTGAAACAAAAAGAAACCTAAATTAATAACCTAAAAATTGCGAATAAAACAAAATCTAGAACAATAAAATAAAAAATGAATTTAAACTAACTATAAGTTCTAAACAAACATTGTTTATAATTTCCTTTCAAATATGATCTTAAAATTCTAGAAGCTTCAAGTTAATGGCAAAGAGAAAAATATTAATTTTGGTTTTTTACAAAATCAAACAAATGATAGATAATTCTTTTTATTATTATTATTTTTATTTTGAAATGAGATGCAAAATGAAAAAAGAATTTAATTAATTAATATCACCAAATGATTTTATGAAAATGAGAAACCAACCAAGATATTATTTGATGAAATATTGAACCCATTATTCAAAATAGTTAAATTGCTAATGAGCAAAAGAAAGAACATATAATCATAATTCAAATGAAAATAAACAATTGATAAAAATTAACGTTTTTGTTTAAATTGAGATTTCTATACTTGTTTCTAAATTTTGACATATACTCTTGTAATGAATGTCTCATACTATAGTGAATGTCTTAAGTTTGTCTCAAAGCAAGCCAAGGTATGGAACTATTTGAAAATGTTGATTTTGTAGTTCATTATAATTATCAAGATTCTAATGGAGGCCCTTTAATTTTTGTAAAAAATTAGGGGGAGTTGTTTGGGCCCAACAAGTACATATGGATGTTGCTTCAGTATGGGATCAACCATGATCTCATGGTTTAACAGGAAACAGACTAGTGTGGCACCCAATACTTTTGAAGCAGAGTATATAGAATCTTGTTCAACTAGCATTGAAGCAGTGTGGCTTCAGAAGTTGCTTGCAGGATTGTTTGATATTGAGTTAGAGGTGAGTTGTATCTAGTGTGACAACCAGAGTTGTGTGAAGTTCACAGAGAACCAAGTGTTCCATGACAAGTCCAAGCAAATCGAGATCATGTACCAATATCAGAGACATGGTACAGAGGGGAGAAGTGAAGCTCCAGTATGCCACTACATATGAGGAGATAGATGATGCGTTGACCAAGACTTTGTCAAAATAGAAGTTTGTATACTTCATAGACAAGCTTGGTGTGGTTTAGAAGGATGTCCCTAGTAAGAGGGTGTGATGAGTTATGATTGTGATCTAGGGCAACAACTTCAACATGTGGCAGAAGCAATGGATGGTCATTCATAGGAATGTTAATGCTACTCCAGTGATTAATCTTGGTACGCCACATTACGACTACCCCAATGATTAAGCTTGATACATAGATGGATACTCCAATGATAAATCCTGGTACATGGAGTTACTACTAACCCAATGATAAATCCTAGTACACATATGGCTATCCTAGTGATAAAGCCTACTACGCCAAGTTACTGCTACCTTAGTGATAAATCCTGGTATGCAGATTGTTAATCCAGTGAAAATGTATGGTACACCAAGTTACTTATTTTGGCACCAGACAACATGACCTCACACACGGTTAGTAGATTCCATGCCTTCAGGGCTAGTTAGTTACCTGACTTTTTAGTTGGTGGGACAACATGTGTGGTTGGAGGTGTTTCCTAGCCTTGGGCTAGATGGGTAGTGTGTGTGCACTACATAGCCTAATCCTCGTGATTATATGCATGGTCATTGTGGACCTGTTTCATGGTGTGCCAACCAGAGGTTACTAGTTTATTGTGGAACTAGATGCCATATTCTGTGTGATCTGGTGAGTGAAAGCCTTGTGATGACATAAAGCTCAGATGGATGATGAGATCTTGGATAATGATATGGTTACAAAAATTATTCAGTATAGATTCATGGAAATTCAACAAATCAATGGTCAAGTGTACAGAAGATCAGAAGTAGTCGTGATGATCGTGACAAAAGAATACCTTGCTAAGAGGGAGTGTTGAAGTTTGAGTAGCTTCAGAAGATATTATTATTATATTCATATTGTATTTGACCAAGAAAAAACCCTAAAGATTAATGTTATATTATATTTGTTAAGTCGGCCCTATTGTGCCTTAACAAGTCAAAAGTAAATTAGAAAGTTAAAGTGGATAGGTCGGCCCTGACTTAATTTTGGGCAGTCCAACTAGTATTTATAAGAGGCCTAGCGCCTCATTTGGAGATACACACAACTTTCTCTCTCATACATTGCACAAGTCTTGGAGAGTGAAGCAAATACAAAGAAGGAGTGACACAACTACAAAGGAGGGGTATCTCAGTAAAGGGTTTTGGTTATTTGGTGAAGGACTATCTTGGTCTAGTGGTGCGCTACTCTGATTTGGTTAGGTTTTCTGGTTGATCTTCTTTTTTGGTGAGATCTCTCTTGAGAGAGACATTGTACTTGTTGAAAAATATATATTGAATAAGATTTGTTGGGTTTTATCCCCCACAAGGGTTTCCTAGGATAAATCTTGTGTATATTGTGAATGTCTTTATTTAAATGATCCTTATGCATGCAATTATTTGATTTAATAGACTAAAGTAAAAGAATACTACACACACTTAATTTCTTAAGAATAATTTTAACATACATTACTAAAGAAAAAACAAGATATCTGAAGATACATAGATCTGAAATTTATTGGTGGGTGGCTATTCAATTTTATATTTGGAATATAATAAGGTTGGGAATAGGATTCACAACTTTATTGTGGAGGAGGTTGCAAGTCGTGATGTAAAAAATGGTTCACCAGGCAAGATGGATACTTCACGGGGGATTTTAAAGTGGAATTAATATGTCGCCCATGAGGATAAGAATGAAGTTCATTTCAAACAAATTAAATGTAAAGAATGTGTCTTGAACATCCAAGAATGGGCTTCTCAATTTCTTTCATTGTAACTATCCACGATCATGATGACCTTGTCATTATACCACTTATAACATGTCTCATCATCGTGACCTATAAAATATAATACACCTCGGTTGACGTTGTTGCATGATATGTGCACAAGGAGGCCTGGACATGGAAACAACCATCGCCTTGTAAACGACCAATAAACAATCTCGCCTTCACAAAAAAGTCTAATGAAATGGTAGGAGATGGGAAAGATGAAAATGAAAAATGGCCAGAGACCGCATGGGAGAGATAGGAGAGAAACAAAATGAGGTTGTTCGATGAGAAACACTCAAACTCACCTCAGGATTCAAGAAATCATTATCATTAACACCAATTTATTTTTCTCACTTTAAAGCCACCAGTCACGGCAAGAGCAGATTGGACCATCAAACATAAAATTGTTGGTTGTGGAGCCTAATTATCTTCCTGATTTAGAGGTCTTTTGTTTTTAGTTGTGTTTATACCCCATGAAGTATTTACACCCCATAAGTATGTACACTCTTCCACGCGGGGGAGTGCAGAGGGGGGTTACCTCCTCTACAGGGTTCATGGGGGCTATCCCCCTGGCTGGGGGATCCGAGGGCAAGAGGGCTTCGGCGGGGGTTCGGGGGAGAAGCCCTCGAAGGAAAAAATTGCCTTGTAAATATATATTGTAATTTCATTGTAAATCTATATTGTTCATTATAAGGTCACAGATCTAAAGGTAGAAATTATGTTGGGGTTTTTTTCCCTAGAAGGAAACCCTTTGTTATGAGGGAAATGTATTGCGGCTATGGATTATGGCGAATATTGTATTCTGAGATAGGAGACTATGAGAGAACGAAGAGGAAGTTACATCGGGTTTTTTGTAGGTTGTATCCCTTCATTTGTTGGATAATAATAAAGGAAGGACCTGACAATTTCTATGGTGGATGTAGCCCACACTAGGTGAACCACGTATATCTGTGTCTCTATTGTATTGTGTATCTTATGTGTTTTGTTTCCGCATTTGTTTTATTTTATTGCTCCACGGTCCTGTTTTTCTAAAAACTGGTATCAGAGTGTAAGGTAACTCACAGGAAAGGAGGGTTCCTTGTTCGAGTGGGAGCAATGGTGGAAGATGGAAAGTTTAGGGTCAAAAAATTTAACGAAAAAAACTACCAGTTATGGAAGATGCAGATGGAAGATTATTTATATCATAAGGATCTATTCCTACCATTGGGTGGAGTAGCAAAGAAGACGATGGCCATGAAGGATGAAGAATGGGAGATTCTTGACAAAAAGGCTCTAGGAATGATACGGCTGAGTCTGGCAACATCAGTGGCTTTCAATATTTCGAAAGAGAAGAAAATGAAGGCTTTGATGGATGGATTGGATAAATTGTATGAAAAACCCTTGGCTTCCAAAAAGGTATTTCTAATGAAGAGATTATTTAATATGAAGATGTCAGAAGGTGGGTCTGTTGCAGATCATTTAAATGATTTTAATACGGTTACCAATCAACTAAGTTCTGTAAAAGTGGACTTTGATGATGAGGTCAGGGATCTTCTAATATTGTGCTCATTTCCAGAAAGTTGGAATGGCTTGGCCATGGTTGTAAGTAACTCTGTCTCTGGTTCAAATAATTTAAAATTTGATGATGTTGTTGGTGTGATCCTTAGTGAAGAAATGCGATGGAAAAGCACAGGTGAGACATCAGGTAATGCATTGAACATGGATAACAAAGGAAGAAAAAAGGATAGAGGAAAGGGCCCAGGGAACTGTGGGAATTCTAGGAAGGGAAGATCCAAATACAGACTTGGAAATATAGAGTGCTGGAATTGTGGGAAGAAAGGACATCTGAATAAATATTGAAGAGCTCCAAAGAAAAAAAGAGATGGACAACAAGAGAGAAACTAGGAAGCAAATGTCACAAGTGATGTGTTACAAGATGCTTTGATTCTTTCTGTAGATAATATTTCTGAGTCTTGGGTAGTAGATTCAAGGGCTTCATTTCATGCCACACCCCATAGGAAACATTTTCTAGATTATGTTCAAGGTGATTTTAGACAGGTTCATTTGGGTGATGATGCACCATGCAAAATTGTTGGAATGGGAAAGGTAAAAATAAAGCAATGCAATGGAACCAATGGTTGTTGAAAGAGGTAAGACATGTTCCAGATTTAAGAAAAAATCTAATTTCAACAGGGCAGTTGGCAAGTGAAGGTTGTATATCCATATTTACAGACAAGACGTGGAAGGTCATCAAAGGATCATTGGTGATGGAAAAATGAGAGAAGGTAGGTACATTGTATTTATGTACTAGTAATATTGACTCTTCTATATCTTTAGATTCTACATAAGTGGATACAACACTATGGCATCATAGGCTGGGACACATGAGTGAGAAGGGAATGCAGATACTTCATAAAAGAAATGTGTTTCCAGATCTTAAACAAATTGATTTGGACTTCTGTGACCATTGTGTTTATGGAAAACATAAGAGAGTCAGATTTCTCAGAGTCGGAAAATAAAATAAGAATGAAAGGTTAGAGCTTGTGCATATATATGTATGGGGACCAACTCAGGTATCATCTCTTGGTGGCTCTCGTTATTATGTTACTTTTATTGATGATGAAACTAGAAAAACTTGGGTTTATTACATTCGACAAAAATTTGATGTTTTTAATGCTTTTAAGAAATGGAAAGCTTTGGTTGAGAATGAGACAGGAAAAAGTTTGAAGTGTCTCAGATCAGATAATGGAGGTGAATATTGCAGCAAGGAGTTTAATGATTAATTTTCATACCATGGGATTCGTAGAGAGAATACAATTCCAAGAACACCATAAGAAAATGGTGTGTTGGAAAGGATGAACAAGACAATCATGGAGCGTGCAAGGAGTATGAGATTGCATGTTGGTTTGCCCTTACAGTTCTGGGCAGATGCTATAGATATTGTTATTTACTTAGTAAACAGAGGACCTTCAAGCTCTTTGGATGATAGAATTCCAGAGGAGGAATGGACAGGAAGAAAGGTAAACTATTCTCTTTTGAAAACTTTCGGTTGTGAAGCATTTGTCCTTATTGATAAAGAAAATAGAACAAAGCTTGAGGCAAAATCCAAGAAGTGTACCTTTATTGGATACGGTGTTAATGATTTTGGTTATCACTTATGGGATTATGAAAATAAAAAAATCATTAGGAGTAGATATGTCATATTCAATGAGAAGGTCATGTACAAAGATCAGTTGCAGGGAAAGAAACAAGAAAAAGAAAAACAAGAATACACAGTGCTTGATGAGATCACTGAAAAAGAAATTCCAAAGGAACCTGAAAATCAAAATGTACAACAAAAGGAGCAGCAGGCACCTCAAACACCTGCACGTGTTGTTAGAAGATCTATGAGGTTAAGTATACCCCCTGAACGATACTCTCCTTCATTGTATTATTTATTGTTGACTGATTCTGGTGAACTAGAATGTTATGAAGAGGGAATGAAGGTAGACACCAAAAAGAAGTGGGAGCAAGGCATGAAAGAGGAAATGGATTCCTTGGTAAATAACCATACTTGGGACTTGGTTTAGTTGCCTCAGGTAAAAGATCATTGCATAATAAATGGGTTTACAAGTTGAAGGAAGAAGATGGAGGAATAAAGTGGTACAAGGATAGACTTGTTGTAAAGGGGTTTGCACAAAAGAAAGGTATAGATTTTGATGAAATATGTTCTCCTGTTGTTAAAATGACTTCAATTAGGACTATTTTAAGTCTTGTGGTAGTAGAATATTTGCATCTTGAAAAATTAGATGTTAAAACAACTTTTCTCCATGGGGATTTGGAGGAAGATATTTATATGTAGCAGCCACAGGGGTATGAGGTCAAAGGGAAGGAAAATTTGGTATGCAGGTTGAAGAAGAGCTTGTATGGCCTAAAGTAAGTTCCAAGGCAGTGGTATTTGAAGTTTGACAGGTTTATGACAGAATAGGGTTATAGTAGATGTCATTATAATCACTGTGTTTATTCTAAAAGGCTAGAAAATGGAAGCTATATTATCTTGATATTATATGTAGATGGCATGCTTGTTGCAGGGTCTAATATGAAGGATATAAATGTGCTCAAGAAGTAATTAGATAATTCATTTGCGATGAAGGATTTGGGTGCTGCAAAGAAAATCCTTGGTATGAGAATAACCAAAGATAGGAAAAATCGCAAATTGACATTGTCTCAGGGTGAGTACATAGAGAAGGTGTTGGAGAGGTTTAGAATGCAGAATGAAAAACTAGTTAGTATGCCTTTAGCCATCCATTTAAAATTAACTAAGGAAATGTGTCCCAAGACACAAGAAGAGATAGAATACATGTCTAGGGTCCCTTATTCATTAGTAGTTGGCAGCTTGATGTATGCAATGGTTTGCACAAGACCAGATATTGCACATGCAATGGGAGTTGTGAGTGGGTATATGAACAATCTAGGTAAAGAACATTGGGAGGTAGTAAAGTGGATTCTCAGGTATTTGAGATGTGCTGCTACTCATGCATTATGTTTTGGAGGTTTAGACACTTTTCTACAGGGATATGTTGATTTAGATATGGCAGGTGATAAAGACAGTAGGAGGAGCACCACAGGGTATGTTTTTACTATAGGTGGAACAACAGTAAGTTGGATTTCGAAAATGAAAAAGGTTGTTGCACTTTCAACAACAGAGGCAGAGTATGTTGCTGTTGCAGAGGCTAGTAAAGAGATGATTTGGTTACAAAGTTTTATGGATGAATTGGGAAAGAAGCAGGAGAATAATAAGTTGTACTGTGACAGTGAGAGTGCCATTCATCTTGCAAATAACTTAGCCTTCCATTTGAAGACTAAGCATATATAGTTGAGGTACCATTTCATATGATCCATATTGGAAGATGAACATTTGAAGTTGGAAAAGATACACACTAGCCAGAATCCTGCAGACATGTTAACAAAGGGAGTAACCAGGGAGAAACGGAGTTCTTGCTCAGTTCCAGTTGGTATTCAAGAATGAAGATGAAGATGAGAAATTTTCCAAGTCCAAGAAGGTTCAGAGTCCAGCATATACAACAACAGTGGAGTTGTTGAGATTAGTCTCCAAGTGGGAGATTGTTGGTTGTGGAGCCTGATTATCTTCCTGATTTAGAGGTCTTTTGTTTTCAGCCGTGTTTATACCCCATGAAGTATTTACACCCCAGAAGTATGTACACTCTTCAACACGGGGGAGTGCAGAGGGGGACTCGGGGGGGCTATCCCCCCGGTTGGGGGGTCCGGGGGAAGCGGGCACCTGGCAGGGGTTCGGAGGTGAAGCCCCCGAAGGAAAAATTTGCCTTGTAAATGTATATTGTAATTTCATTGTAAATCTGGAACGTTCATTATAAGGTCACAGATCTAATAGTAGAAATTATGTTAGGGTTTTTTCCCTAGAAGGAAACCCTCTATTATGAGGGAAATGTATTGCGGCTATGCATTATGGCGAATATTGTATTCTGGGATAGGAGACTGTGAGAGAACGAAGAGGAAGTTACAATGAGTTTATTGTAGGTCGTATCTCTTCATTTGGTGGATAATAATAAAGGAAGGACCTGGCAATTTATTTGGTGGATGTAGCCCACACTGGGTGAACCATGTATATCTGTGTCTCTATTGTATTGTGTATCTTATGTGTTTTGTTTCTGCATTTGTTTTATTTTATTGCTCCACAGTCCTGTTTTTCTAACAGAAATAAAGTACCATCAACACGGATTATGTTTTTGTTTATTCCAAAGCTCTGTGTAGACCTTCTTGAGTAGAATTGCAGGCTTTCTTCCCCTCCTACGATCATACCCCACCAAATTCATTATTTGACTCCACATAGCAACTAATTGAAGTGTTTGAAATGGGTTTTAAATTTGGGTTCAAATAATTAAAATGCATAAATTTGGCTTCAAATAGTTTAAAAGGAATACATAGACATTATTATTCAATTTATGAATGGATGAAAAGGCCTCTGCAGAGGTAAGGTTAAAATTTAAGATTTCCAATAAAATATATGTAAAAAAAATAAAACTACACACTCATAATACAACATTTTAGTTAATTCCCACACCCACTTAAACGATGTAATTTAATTGGCCTTAGCCTTCATGTTGGGTTTCAAATTCAGTAACACTTGTACATGAATTTGTAAATAATTCATCAAATCTTCTTCTTTATTCTACATCAGAAAATCACAAGAAATTAAAAACTCACTCTCCATGAAGTAGCACTGAACACCATGATCCAACGGAAAAAAAAAAAAAAATTCTTATTTGCAAGATATTATGATGAGAAGCATTATTATTTCACTTACAGTTAGACGAATGTACAGATGGAAGTGAAATCCCGGTCATAATCATACCTATGGGGACTCATCGACAGTGAAGGAAATGAAATAGTCATAAACATAAAAATGAAAGTTGAAACATAAACCATTCATAATTTTCTATTGACAAAGGGGATTAAGAGATGATGGCCATAGCTACATGCCCACCTAATTACTTCATCAAAGAACCTTCAACTACTACCATCATGAGGAGGTGCAGGTGCTTTGGACCTTAATTATTGAGTAAGAGGGACATAAGAAGCCATGTTGGAACTTGTTGTGCAACATAGTAATAAGATGGCACATTATCCCCGTGACCATATTGCTTCCTACTATCCTCAGTTCTTTGTGAATTCCTAAGATTCTTTGAATTTTGATCAAACAAATCACCTTCAATTTAATAATGAAAAACTTCGGAAAAAATTAAAAAGTAGAAAGGAAAAATAAAAGAAAATTAACTTCGCTCAGTCAATAATACTTTCAACCGAGGAGAAAATTATCTTCGACCAATTAAAAATACTTTCATCCCATTAAAATAACTTTGAAACAAAACTTAAAATATCAACACCCTACGACTACCTCTTTATGTTGGGGTTTGATAAGACTTCTTCATTTGACCTCCAAAATATATGAATACACCGAAATGCTACAGATATTCATGCCATTGACTATTGTCCTTGTTTCTTTTATGTTGGGGTTTGATAAGACTTCTTCATTTGACCTCTAAAATCTATGAATACACAAAAATACTATAGATATTCACACCACTGACTCTAATCGTTGTTTCTTTTAAAAGCAACAAGAAATTTACAATAGAGAAGTGTAATAGTAAAAAATAGGTGCCCCCTCTAAATTTTCTCTTATATTTTCCCAAATGTGCAAAGTAGATCAATGAATAATAAATGTTAATGTATTGTTTAGAAATATTGCAAAACCTCTGATTAAGTGTTTCGCATGGTTTTACATGATTCTTATGTTCATCATCCAATTTTAGGGATCACCAACCCCTCATCCTTGAATTCATATCTAGGCAAAATATCAACAAGGAAATCAAATATATCAGTCTTACCAATGGTTGCAACTATGTCAATCTTCTGCAAAGTTATTCTCTTGTTCTTCTTCATATGAATCCGTGACCTCAAGGTCAGTTCCAGTATGAGAATCTCACATGCCTTGGAAAACACCATCGGTGCCTCTACAGAGATAATCTTGGCATCATCATCTTCCTTCGTGATCTTCTTAATTCTAGCTAAAGGGAGGCTATCGATCTTGAAGTCCAACGCATGCTCCACCTTCCTCATTTGGTTACCCCAGAAGGCTTGAAGTTGTTGATGGTATGATATTAACTGTGGTTGTGGAGGACCACCAATGGGATGGGCTATGTATGGATTTGCGCCATATCCCACTTGAGGTAGTGTTGGTATTGTGGGTTGTTGTTGATCTGTCGATTCCAAGTACCCAATTCTTCTGATCACATATTTCCTTCTCTTCATCTCAATTATGATATCCGTATTCATCCCAATTCACCATTTTCTGAGAGTCATGTGTGTTTCTGACACATGGGGTTTGTTTGCATGGATCTAAAACAATATCAATACCTTAATTTGAGTTGAAATCCAATATGGAGTTTGGATAATGTTCTTCTCTTATATCATTGAAATGCATGCATGAGGGTGGAAGTTTGGGGTGGGGTCTTATTTCATGGCGTTTTCGACCTCAACCGCCCATCTCTTATGACCACCTTATAGAATCAATATTGTAGCAACATTAAAGTGGGACGATATAAGGAACAATCGATATTAAAAAGGACCTACTTGTCAGATGAAAATCGGATGGCATGGCAACGGACACATGGCATGTTCTTATAAGTTTCAGACATACCATGAAAGCCTCCGAGGAACCTCCCCTTAAAATAATGCCTTCGGCATAATAAAACTATTGAACAAATTCATCTTATACTATTTATTAGTCCCTGCCTCAGGCCAAGGTAGGGACTCTAGATTTATCCCGCGATCAACCATTGTTGACCTCCTATTAACCAGTGCATTTTATGTATTAATCAGTCCAATTTGTAATGTTTTTAAGATAGTTTTCCCAATGTTTGTAATATTATTTATTAAAAAAAATTCTTATTTTTTTGAAAAAATATATCACTCTGCACAATATGTACCCAACAACCAAAGCTTTAAACAACACCTTCTACCTAGCTGAGAAGCACCGACTACTTCCTCTCGCCGCCCTTCACACTACCTTCTACTTGGCTACCACCTAGCCCTGTACAATGCTAAATGTCTAAGTTAAATATCTAAATTCCAGATCACGTCTCTGCTACTCAGACTCGATGTGATTCAGGTATTTTTTTAGACTCGATGCTGGGGATTCCAAAGGAGATACATGTGAAAACCCCACATCTATTTCTATTTACACCATCAAAAGCATGTTATTCCACTAAATGCAGCTAGAAAATTAAAATCTTTGCAAGCACAGAACATTGAATTTTCATTGTTTCTATAGAAGTATGATGGTTGTGTCCTTTAATTTGTTTGCATATTTTTGGCATGGAAAAGAAGGAAATGGAGTACAAAGTTGAGATTTTCCATAAGTACCTCATTATTCCTTATATTTCCTTTTAAATGTCTGCAAAAGATTAGACTTAAAATTGGAATTTATGTGATTCTCGATTTCATGCATTTGTTGGTATCTATATATCCTTGTTAGACTTTGAAATATCTTTATTATCTTCCATTCCTACTAAAACCATATAATATTAGTTTAGAATTCCTTCAATGAATCTAGGCAAGGCTTATTAATTGAAGTACATGGAACCCCAAGCTATTTTCATCTCATGCTATCCTCATTTAATGCTCCGGTAAGAGATTTTGTAGATGCCAGTCATTAAATTGATCCTCTGATTCCTGTTTTTTGAATGCATATCTCAGATTGTAATTATCGCTTGGATTGTAAAAAAAAAATTATGCATAGATATGCAACCACTCACATTTATTTATCCCTTTTCCCTTTTTCCCAACCCTCTTTGTCAATAGCTCAAAACTGAGAGATTTCGATGATTATTAAAACGTTCAAATGAGATCACATTGCAACTCCAATTCCAGGTACGTATGTATCCTTCTCTGATCTATTCTTTCTCGTTGTTAGTTTAATTTAACCAGCCTCTCTTTCCCATCATTTATTTATTTAATATTAAATTGGTTTATTATTTGTTTATTTTTTTTACTAAACCGCCAACTATTTATTATGTTTACATTTAGATTCATTTATTATGTTTACATGTTTTGATTTATTGGGTCAGTTTTTCAATCCAATTCTTGGTTATTTTCTTTTTAAAATTTGTCACACAATGAAACATGATAGTTTACAACTTTTTGATAAATAACCCAACATTTATGTTTATTAAGTTTAGATTATAGTTTAGAACTTTTTAAAAAATAACTCAACATATTTGTTTATTAAGTTTTGATTGTGAGTGATATAAAATATCAATAATGACTATTTTCTCAAATCATTTTAACTTTTAAATTTTTCAACAATGACTTAATTTTTCGATTTTAAACCACATTCTAAAATACAAATCACTCCAAGTTACATTGAACAATGTACAGTCTCGTTTCATTTCCTTAGTACTAAAAAAAATATCCTTAATAATATAATTCTTCAACTTCACGCATGAGACCTTCTAGGCGGGGGGAGGCTTTGATAGCTTGGTCTAAATTTTAATTTTAAATTTCTTTTTTTTAGAAATTGTTTCCTTAACAATGAAGATGATTAATTAACATAATTTTATATAGTTATTTTCGATGATGCGTTGAACTGAGAGAACTCCACATCTTGTATTTAGTTTCATGATTATGCTTCTAAAAATAAGATAGGGGCTAGCTGTTTTGCAACTATTTCCCTTGTTTATTTTTTATGGTGTTGAGTAATGTTGGTTTTGTTTTTACTTTCATATTAGTTTTCTTTTGATTTAACACACTAAAAATAAAATGTCGAGAAAACAAAGATGAGGAGCACACTTAAGTAGATGTCTCGATCCAAATTATTTTGAGAATGGAATGAAGGTGGAAATATAATAAACAAATACATAGATATATTTCCAGAAACATAGAGATACAACAATGCACAATTTTTATTAATGACGGAAATGTATTAAAACTATAAAAATATAGAGTGAATGCACTCGCTAGAATGGTGCCATCTTAACTTTGAGAAGAGATTTGATGGCTACACTCATTCACAAGAAGATGATGATGGTTACAATGAGGCTCTAGAGGCCGTTTTAACAGAAAGAAAATATGAAACCCTAACCCCAGAAGATGAAACACCAAAAGGTTTGTGGGCTCCGATGGGGGTAGTAGGTACATCAACTTCCCAAGGGCGTAACTTTTGCATATGATCTCTGCTTGGGGCTTACAATAGCTTGTTTGAAAGGTCTTTTCAAGGAATACACATTTTGTCATCACACATTGGATAAATCCTATAGTGTGACTGTGGCATACCCAAAAAACATTGTTTAGGGCCTCAAAACAACCCCAAAAGTTTAGGACCCGAAAAGTTGTAGAAAAACTGCTAAGGTGGAAACCCATGTTTTGAGCCAGTGGAATAGGTGGGTGGCCACCGATTTCCACCTGGATCAATCCTCCCCCCTTAGGAAGAAATGGTCTCCATTACATGAAGTCCCTAGGGGGTATTTTGTTGAATCTAAACCTTGGTGAGTTGCTTGCCTTGCTGAAGAAGTTGTTATGCTTAGCTTGTTGAAGGTTGTTATGAACCTGTTCATGGAGGCATTAGATCTTTTAACCAATCTAGATACATGATCTGCCGAAGTGTGGGAGGACTCTTTCAGTGAATATGAATCATGAAGAACATGAATGGATTTATCATAACTTGGTTTGACTGGGTAGTGTGGAGGCACCCCTGTAGGTACAATAGGAATATCTTGGTGTTATTCTACAATCTTGTTGATATGCTTTTGCTAGATAGAAGGCTCTTGGGCTAAGGTTGCAATGGTTGCAGTGTCCTTCTCTTCTAACCAAGTTGTGAAGAGTCTAAACTTTGTGGTATGAGAGATTAATTTGTGAAACTGTTTTGTTGGTACAGTAGTCAAAACTACCTCTGGTATCATATAGGGCTGACCCCCCAGAGTAACAATGACACTACGAGGTTGAGAATCATAAAAAACATGATGTCTCCACATATATGGCTATCCTAACAGAACATCACAAACTTCTAGAGGGGAAACATCACACTGTAACTCATCCTTGAATGGATTGATATCGTATGACAAGCAACACTGCTAGTTGACACAGAGATATCATCCCTGGAAAAGCCATCCAATGTTGTGTGGTTTTGGATGTGGTGTTGTCGAAAAATATAACTACTTGATGACCTCTACTAATATGAGGTTCTTCTGGCTTCTGTTAACAAAAATAAAATCCAGTGGGGTCTCCTTCACCCACATATGTGAATGGAAAAGGTGCTCCCCCTCCTTAGGATCCTTTCGTTCTTCTGGTAGGATTGTTGCGGTTGCAACAGTAGAAGTGTGTTCTACATCAATGATTTATCTCCTTTTATTATCATCTGAATCAGAGTCTGAGTTGGGGTTCGACTCTGTTTCTTTGAGCTTGGACACCAATGATTGTTTTGAGTGACATTCATTAGTGTTGTGCCAAGGGATTTTGTGGAAGTTGCACAACTTCCCAATGTCAATCTTCATCTTCCCATTACCCTTATTTTCATGTTGCTTGGAATGGTTGTCTTGAGGTTGATTTTTTTGTGAGTTAGGGATGCCTTTACCATAATTTGGTTGATGCAGATTTGCAGACCCAAATTCCCACTTGTTCTGCTGCTTAAATTTCTGCTCGATTTTGACAACATATCTATATGAGGCCCCCAGTGCTGAGATGTCTAGAAATTCCATCTCAGTTTGGATGCACATGTGTAGAGACCCCCAGTATTTCAGAACTAGATGTCACTCAGAATCTTTGATAACTAGCTTGGTGCACAAGATATGGATGTTATTTGTGAACTCTGGCACTGTTTGGTCTCACTTTTGATGCAGTCTGGTCCATCTCATGTATTGGTCGTCATAGTTTCTCACAGGGTAATATTGTTCCTTGGTTGCATCCATAAAAAAATCACAGATGGGATCAACCCCAAATATTCCAGACTCCTCTGTGGAATTTTTCTCCCAGTTAGTTTCCCACCAATGTTTGACATGGGGGAGAGCCTTAAGGAGTCCAAAGGTGATCTTTTCTCTATTGGAAAAATTGTGAACGGAGAATTAACCTTCTATCAAACTTAACCATTTTCCCAAAACATCTGCATCAATATGACCTTCAAATACAAGAATATAAAAATTAATGTGAACCTTGAATGGGGTGGTATCTCCAAAGAGACTGTTTGACGAAGACACACTTGCTATTGTTGGCAATCGTTGAAGGATTTGGGAAAAATTCTCCAACATATCGTTCCTCTGTTGCGTGAGGGATTCCATGAGAAACAACTTGATAGGATATTTTTCTCCCTCATTTCTCTTCTCTTCCACCATGGGAGGTCATTTGGGCTGGTGAGAGAGGTTTTCGTCAAGAGAAGCTATCTCGAGACCCAACTCTCTATACCATGAACTTGTCAATGACATACACTAAGAAACGAAAAGGAGTAGCATGCTCTGATACCACTTATCCAAATTATTTTGAGAATGAAATGAAGGCAGAAATATAATAAGAGAATACACAAAAAAAGTTCTAGAAACACAGAGATACAGTAATGCACAATTTGTATTAATGATGGAAATGTAATGAAACTGTAAAAATATAGAGTGAATGCACTCGCTAGAATGGTGGAAGCTTATCTCTGAGAAGAGATGTGATAGCTACACTCATTTGCAAGAAGATGTTGATGGTTACAATGAGGCTCTAAAGGCTTTTTTAACATAAAGAAAATCCAAAACACTAACCCCGAAAGATGAAATGCCAAAAGGTTTGTGGGCCCTGATGGGGGTAGTTCGTATGTCAACTTCCTAACGGCGTAAATTTTGCATACAATCTTCATTTGGGGTGCACGATAGCTCGTTTGAAAGGTATATCCGAGGAATACACATTTTTTCGTCACACTCTATATAAAACCTATAGTGTGGTTGTGGCAGGCCCAAAAAATGTTGTTTAGGGCCTCAAAACGACCTTGGAAGTTTAGGACACAAAAAGTTGTAGAAAAACATCCAAGGTGGAAACCATTGTTTTGAGCCAGTGGAATAGGTGGGTGGCCATAGATTTCCACCTGGATCATGTCTACTTTCTATAAAAAGTGAAAACCCATGATGGTTAAGCCAAATCCAATCAAAAGTTTGTAGCTAGTCAAAAAATTACCTTGCGAATTGGCTCTTTGAAAAGGGTATGTTAGATGGAAAGTACTTGAAATCTTGGATTATATCTTTTAGAAATTTGGAATCTTTGTGGTACACATAACATTTGGAAAAATTTCTGTAGTTTTTGGAGCTTACTCCTTAATATTTATATCTCAAGTAAAGGCCCTAGATTTCCATCATAGAGATAAATGGTTCTTCCAGTGCATCACCATTTGTTGTGACCACAGCCACCCCCCCCCCCCCCCCCCCATTTCATTTTGATTTTTATAAGAAAAAGGAAAGCCCCCCTACTTAATTTGAACTATAATGCCTAATCCACTACTACTATGATCCCACTGAATATTATTTTTCCACCTTGAGGGGGTTAGGGGTTTTAGATCTTTACTGATTGTTTATCCTTGAGGAGTTTTGTCATAACCCATATTCTCTTTGATCTTGTACTTTCAAATGTTCTCCATTATACCTTTGATTTATGATGATTATTTGATACTCATGTGATGAGATCAACATGTCTTATTTTGAGCCTTTTGCATTAATCGGTTTTTGTTGGGTCTCCCTTTTGACATCTACAATTACCTCATTTTTTACTCATATATTGGTCATTTTTCCTTGAAAGCATAAGTAATCCACCCATTTTGTTCATTTTTATACTCTCTTAACCACTTCTTGGTGTACATGAGGTAATGAACGTTTAGCTATGGTTTTCATGGTTTACTAATAGTTAGAATAATTAGTAATGTGCTATAATCCCTCTAATAACCTTGTTGTGGAAATCATATTAAGACAGGGTTCTAAGACAACATTCCAAAAGTCATCTGGTACCTGCACCAGAAAATTCTAGAAACCATCCAGTACCTACACCATAAAATTCTAGAAACCATCTGGTACCAGCAGAGTCATCTGGTACCAACACACTCTATAGGCATCTAGTACTAGATTATAGTTCGAAATATTAGCACGCTTCTAGAGGAAAATTGGGGACATGGGTTTTGTCCAGAGTGGCGTCGGCATGCAGAACAATGTGTTATAATTCACCCATATCACAAGTGTGGACCTCCATCTCAAGGTAACGATTCTGCAAAAAATAGTAAATATCTCAAACTGCCAACATATGCCTCAATTTTCATGCAGATGAAGGTAGAGCTCGAAATTCTAAGATATGGGTTTTGTCCAGAAGGTGAAAATTTGAGTAGTATAGGAACTCTTTTCAAAATTCGAATTGGTTTGGAATATATGGGTGGAGCCCTAACTCAAATCTACCTAAATTGATGAAAAACCCAATTTTTTGTGATTTTATTCCAAAAATTGTAAAATTGGTTTTAACCAAAATCTGAGTTGCGGAATTCGGTTTTATCCATTCCTCCATGGATTTCAAGTATAAATAAGCCTCATAAGGATATGAGAAAGAGCCATTATTATCATCATGAAGCTTTGTTGTAAGTAGGGAGATTTATTCTCATGAGAAATATTTAAGGAGTTGACAGCCATGTAAAAACAGAGTTCCATGACCAAATGAAAAGCTGGTAGTTGTTGATCCATTGTTGATCTGAAAGGATCTAGAGAACATCACAAAAGTTTTAGAAGTGTTTGAGGAGGCTCAGAATGGACTTGACAAAAGAGAAAGGGAAAAAATTCAAAGTCCTCAAAGCTCAGTAAAACATACATCATCGCGAAGAGCGCGTCACAATCTTTCCAACGATGCAAACGACTCGTTAAATAGAGTTAAGGATTGAAATATATTCGCGGTCAAAGTTTGGTCAACCTAGCCCAATTAGCAGGGGATGAGTCAACATTTTTACTACTGACATCAACATCTATAGAACACATGTGGCAGAAGAAGAAGATTACATGTGTCATGCTAACATCAGCATGGTTATGTGGCAGTACCAGAGGGTGACATGTGTCACCCAGTTTTGTCACTTTCGAGCCGATTTGTGGACCAATAGGATTGTGCCGCGTGGCAGTCCGTACAGTCTGTACGCTGACGTAGCATGATGATGTGGCACTGACATGGTAGAGGATGACTTGGCCCAGTGGGAGGCTTCCATGTGGTAGGTGGAAAAAGCACAATGAGCACAATGACAGCCCGTGAGAAAATTTTGGCGGGTTCGCCAACTCTGGCGGACCATGCGAAACTTGACCATGATATAACCGTTTGGATACTGGATAGTTCCATTGCCAAAATTGGTGGGGAAACTTGTTATATTAATACATATATTACAATAGGATAAACCCGAAAGGGGGAGCCCCACGGGTTTGACCCCGAGACCTCCTCCCCACTATACGCCTTTGTATACACGCCCAAACTAACATGCCAACAACCTATGTTGGTATCAACGCCCGCGAAAATTACTTAAATGTTGAGTTTGCCCAGCCCTGGGGAGGATTGCTCCAGTCAGTACGAAACCGTATAGGCATGGATTTTTATGCAGGGTTTACATGCATTAATTACACAGGATTGCACGTAAATCGAGACAGAGGCCCAGAGGAGACCTGAAGGTGACAGAGTCAGATGAAAACGATTTGATAGTCATTTTTAGGTAATTCGGCGACGTGAATCCAATGGCGAGGTCTATTTTTTCAGCAGAGATTCAGATCAGAAATATAAATTCTGAACAAGACAATGTAAGCATGCTTTTTATTATGTTGTTTTGTCATTAAAAGTTTCAGCATAGTATGCTTGTTACAGGTCTGAAGGAGCATGGAGAGGCTGCAGCAAGGGAACAAGATCAACTTATTCCTTTTATCTCTTCTTTTATTCTCTTCTTCCACATAAAACCAATCAGTTACATGTGACAAAGAATTTGTGGCAATTGGATGATAAGTGGCCAACGAAGCAGTCAGGAATCTCGTAGTTTCAGAATCTTTGTATGGGATGCATATATGCTTGGATCTGGGCAACAGATCTAAGGCATTCTATGGCTCCATTGTGATGGGGTTCATGTTTTATTATTCCTCTTTTCCTGTATTGAGTATGTGGGAATGATGTCCATGTCATTATCATGGATGCCTCATGAGCATGAGAACTTGTGAAGCTTGTAAAAATTCCTGATCACATTCCAATCTCTTTTTTCCGTCATTGAAAAGGGACTTTGGCCTTACAACTTGTAAAGGAGAGACATCATTACAGTGAGGAGGATAAATAGGCCAGGCTTTGGAGCATGACTCGGAGGCGTAACCCACATCGGGTGAACTTCGTTATCAAGGGAAGTGCCATATGTATTATGTGTATTATGTTCTTATGTTTCTTTTCCATGAATTTACGCACATAGAATATTAAATGAAAGAATGACATATAACAAATAAGAAAGATAAAGAGGTTTTTATTCACTTTGGATTCAAGCCTAAAAATACTTCAACTACATGTTTAATTGCAAATCGCTCAAGTAAAATGATCTATAACTAACCCTTTGGAAGAGTGACAGGATCAAACATTTATTGGAAACTAATCACCCACGAGTTCAGATCAATTGTGCATCCCCTTGGCTTCATATGATTTTCTTCAAGAAGGGTTAATCAGTGTGGGAAGGGCCCCTCATTCTGGTAACATCTTTCTTCTTTCCTTTTTCTTTATAGATTGGATTGTAAATGTGGTGTTTTAAATCTATGTGTTTTGATTATAGTCCCATTGTTATTTGCATTTCATGATTTAAATTTGTTCTCTTACATTAGATTGATAAAAATAAACTCAGAGTTAATTGTTCCTTTGGTCAAGTTTCCTTCATTCACTCGTTTCCAACACAATTAAGCAAAGACTATACATAGTTAACAACACAGAATCATTTGTATGTGTTAAGTATTATGTATTGTTTATTTTTATTCATAAAAAATACAAAACATATTTCTTCTCTTACCTTCACCAATTGGCTCTTAAATCAGATCATTGCTCATTAATTGAAACCATTTGTATGCTTGACTGACTATAAATATAGTTCACTTCCATTCCATATGCACTTGTCCATCAATAAAACACTTAACTTTTGGCAATCATTGTGTCCAACCAGATTTTAATTCATATAAGAGTGATTGCAAAGTTAATTCATCTCACTTCATTATTTCCTTGTGTAGATTTATGTTCTTAAAATAATCATTTAAATACATGGGGGATAGACCACTCTTCATCTCATTTCAAATTTTCTTTTTCTCTCTCTTTCATGGTTTTTTGTTTTTAAAAGACTTCATGGTTTTAAATGATATTATTATTTACACAGTCCCTTTAAGAGAAGAACACAAATAAACATAATTTCCTCATTCATTGTGTGCTTAACTAAGTGTCTGTCATAAGGTATATATTCATTGTTCTTTATTCTCTATTGTCTTCCAATCCTTGTTTCTTTACTTTGGTGTACTCACTTGAGGAAAAACCTATGAATGTAAAGCTCAGTTTCATTTATTTTCTTGATTGTCTTTTAAATCTAGTTTGCTTCTACATTCTTTTGCTTTTTCTTTGACCTAATTCTTATGTAGTTCAAATATCCTTCTATTTTCTGCACTTTAATTCCTATGCTTGGTTTTATTTCCTGCACTTTTCTTTCATCTCATTTCTTGCACCTTAATTTTCCATAGTTCCAATCACCAAAGGAAATATTAAAGGTCTAACTCATGAGATATGACCTTCCCGTAATGGGTTTCAACCTAAGGTGTTAATTTATTTCCTGTCAGTTGAATTCATTTCTTGTTTCGTTTATTGCATTAAAGTATGGTTTGTCAGCATTAGGCTAGACTAGGCTCCAATCTTGCATTTCATGTGTTTGCACCTCTAAGTCTACGACTCCCTGGTTGATGATTTGATGTGGAAATTAATAGTGCATATATTTAGCTCCACACTTTTAATGGATTTAAAGGTGTTTGCTGATCCTATCTGATTGTAGGGTTTTGGTGATCTTTTTATGACTTGAAGAAGATTTTCTATTAAGGATTTGTTGTTTCCTTGTAAATCTGCTTGTGTTATCATATCACTACATTAGAGAGAATTCAAGGGTTGATTTGAATGAAGAAAAAATTATACTTTGTATCTTGTACCTGTTTTCCTCATATTCATGCTCAAGATCTCACATGTTAATTAGATTCCTTAGTTTAAAATCTATGAATTGAGTAATAGGATCTTTGATTGTTTTCAAGAGTTTGATATTAAATACATGCATATTTCATGACATTTGTTTACAATAGATGATTGTTCATAATAAGCCAATATCTTAGATGATTGCTTCTAAGGAATCCTTCCTTTTCATTTCTCATTTTCAAACAAACCAAGCTCTCTTTTATAGACTTATTAATAAAAAATAACACGACATTTATGAAGCACTAATCAATACTTTTTTCCTTTCCTAACAAAGTTTATTCTTTTTGTGGTTGCAAGAACATGGTTACAGAGACACTTCATGTACAAGATACTTATGATGTTTCAAATCCTTAAGAAAATCATGTCAAAACATAAAACCATGTGCTTTTGGTCATAGATGTTAGGAAACTCAAGAGTAGGGCCTCGTGAGGGCCTCCAACTGATAAGAAGAGACATAAACCTTAGATGTGCCTTGGAAAAATTTGCATTTCTTTATCTAGTTGCTTCAACTTTGAAATACATACAAGAAGTCCTTAATCTTTTTTTTCTTGAACGAACTTCTCTCTTATCATATCTTGATTATCTTTGAATCCAAAATTCAAAAATAAGTCTCATTTGTCTCGAACTTCAATCTGAATTTGACTTTATCACCATATTCATTTCCTATTTAATTCATTTTTATTCCCAGGCCTTAATTTTTCTATATTTTATTATTTTGTTGGAACCCTGGTCCAGGGTTCAAACCTTGACCCTCATCTGGAAACCTGATCCTTATTGAGAACACTAATTGTTGATCTCTTACCTCATATGGCTGTTCCCTATTGGGAATATGTTTTATCATTTTCTCACAGTTCTCCCCAAGAACCAAAGCTCGCAAGGATATCAGATTCACCTATTCAGACTCTCCTCATCGGGAAGTTAGCCTACCTTTTTTCCCATCCTAGTTCCAAAAACCCAAAACCCGATGAGCCAATCAGAATTATCTTTTTGGATGGGCTCTACTGGAATGTGTGGTTCGGGTTATCTTTTCCATGAGCCAATCATATGATCTTCATCATATCTTCGAGATATTGGGAATACTTCCTCAGGTCGACATGGTCCACATGCTTTCCTAACCATCAGATTCCGAAGTCGATCAGTCTTTACCAATCAAGTTTGACTTCTATCGATTTTTTCCATCGAGTTGGCCTTTCATGATTTTCATGTCAACATGCCAAGATAATGTCAAGCTCCCATTACCTAATGATTTCTCACCATTTGTTTGACCCAAATTTGGCCACCCTTTGCCGACAAAACTTAATGCACATCCTCTTCCTATGGATATGGTCCCTTTCTCAAATTGATCGCCATGGTTCATTGATCAACCTAAATCAACAGTGACCAGTCCATCATCTGGAATCCAAAAATATGGGCCTCTACTCTTTTACAAATTAATTAATCTTATGAATCTCAAATCTTTTAGGTAGTGTTTCCTTGTTATATCAATGACATAGATCATTCGCTTGGCTCAATTGACGGCTAGATTTCATTTGTTCACATCTGGATTTATTGCAAAGGAATACACTTTATGTGGATTTCAGACATCTGAAAATATGGATATTTGGACTTTGCATGATATGTTTCATTTCATATTTTGATCTCTAGGCATGGAACCCTGACCTAAGTGCGGAACCTTCATTGATAATAGAACCTTGACACATATGGAACCAAGCTTAATTTTTTCCATAACCACATCCATAATTTACTTTATATGTATGATTTTTTATAATTTTTTTTTATTTTTTTTTTATATTTTGGTATTTTTATTTGTATTGTTTGCATGGTTTTCCAAATCCACACATGGTTTCAAATTCCCCATGTAAATTTTATTTCTAAAATTTTGGAAATTTACTAGAACTTTCCACATTGAGACTTTATGAACATACTTACTACATTTTAAACTTTCTAAATTGAAAATATATCATCATGCACCATGGGGTATGCACTTTATATATTATTCTAGGAATTACATGGGAAAAATATTTTTTCCAATGAGAATTCACTTAACCTATCTTAATTTTTCCAGAAATCTAAAGTTGTATTATCCTTATTATAAGATATTTTACTTAACCATATTCAATATTTTCATTTTTGTTTTATTTATTTTTATTTTATTCTTTTATTTTTTAATTTTTAAAAATATTTTGCATTCTTCCCACAAGTATACATTTTATTATTTATTTTCAAGTTGGGATATTCTATTTATTTATTTATTTTTCCAATGTTTTTATTTATTCTATTTGTTATCATTTTTATTTATTTATTTATTATTATTATTATTTTACAGACCTCACCCATTATTATATTATTTTATTTCTCCTAAATTCCATCGGGCTTCACATATCGAGATTTCCTCATCGGATTTTCACCACATGCACACATTCTCTTCCATATTTTCCAAAATCCCATATTCTCGAACACAAACATCTTACGTGGGCTCAAGGTTCCATGCCTACCCTTATTCCACACACAAACTACTAAGGGGTGGGAAAACAATATAAACTACTTCAACTCACCTCCCGCAATGCATGTGTGATAATTGTTGTAGGAAAATCTCCCTGCGGACAAGTAGATCACTTCTAGAGCTTAACCTTAACCCTAGACAAAAAAGTGTTTATCATGGACACTGACTTCCTTTCAAATCTATATAAACTAACACATGAGAAGGAAGGATGACAGAAGTACCTTTTAATCGACGTTTGTCCCTGCACGCTCTGAGTTGCGCTCCAATCCTTTGCTCCTCGCTGGATCCTGTGGACAAAACAAGATACAACCGCTTCCTACTCTATTGATATTAGCTTGAAAACAAATCTATCAATTAATGATAAGTTCATGTGACATTAGACACAAACTAGAAAGAAATAGGCCAAGTGTGTCATATTGATGAGAATAATGACAGCAGTGCTTACAATCGTAGATGCGAATGCGACAGCTTCGTCAAGTCCCCTTCGTCTAACCCTTGCCTGAAAGCTCCACAATCTGGATAACAACAGCTTCACTGATCACTCTCCTTTGGTTGGCTGTAAGTTTCCTCCAAGATCATAAGTTTCATGTATCCCCTTCTTCCCCCATTCAGCTATGTTCCAACACCACTTATGAGATCATAAGTTTGGTGTAATTCTCCTTTTTTCCAGTCCTCACTTATGAGATCATAAGTTTGGTATCATTCTTCATTTTGCAGTTCTCTTTCACCATTAGAAAGCTTTCTTATATAGCCTTGGAGAGGCTCCACAATCTTGAGATATCCTTGGGGAAGGTGAGGATTTGCCTCCTTCAGTTGAGGACCTGCCCTAAGATCATGGTTGGACTAGGGATTCGAATCCAACTACCTTCCAAGAATGAAAAGATGCTTCCCCCATTCATCTCAACATCTTAACAACCGCCCAGAATAGGTAGCGCTCCCTCAAAAGGGCCATCGGAGCGTTGTAGCGCTCCCTAGTAATATTTAGGGGGCGCCAGCGCTCTCAAAATCTATAGCGCTCCCTCAAAAGAGCTAGGGAAGCGTTATAACACTCCCTGACAGTGTAAGGGGGAGCGTTGGTGCTCTGAGATAGTGTAAGGGGGAGCGTTCCTCTCCAAAAAATCAGTTTTTGAGGTGCTTTCAAATGGAAAAAGGTTTGTAAGCATGTTGACTCATTTCTCCTCTTCCAAATCAAATGTTTGAGGTGTTTTAAGTGTCCTTCTCATGTCGTTATAGGCACGACATAGGCATCATAGCAGCATGCTTTGCTTGACACTTGCAACACTTGTGAGCAACATGCAACACTTGCGACCTTGTGAGCAAAATGCGACACTTGCGACCTTTGTAATGACGACACTTGCGACACTATCAAAGTGAGTAATTTTGATGTGTAATAGATTGCCCCCCAAAGTATGAAGTTAGAATATAGGAACTGATAGCTGAAATACTTTGTAGATGCTCAAGCAAGGGTATAGACTCGGAGAACCTGACAGAAGCTGCACACAAACATCCAACAAGTATCATGATATATTTCAAAACCCAAGGCAGGCATACCTATGCTTGAGTGATCAAGACTTGTAAGATATGGCCGCCATAAAATACACTGCAGATCCATAATCGTATTGATGAAAAAGGTATAGCCACTGAAGATACAATGTGGATCTATACTTTGATGACTCGGACTGCTCATAGCCATGACCAATACAAAGTGGATCTATGTGACAGTGTATGTGTTCTTGTCCAATAAATACTCCTTCGTAGCCTAGGCAAAGTATATATCAAAGTGGTTACTCAGCCCAGGGTCTTCTTACTAATCCCAATACAGTACGAATCTGACCATGTGAATAGATGTCCTAACGTCGAACATGGCAGAAACCACTTGATTACCGATCAATGGTGTGAACCATTAACAAGTGCGAGGGAGATCACCATTAATGTCAATGATTCCCAAGGTACCCTAGTACATTCCAGTGAATGTGAATAGATGAGTTGAGGTCGAACATCCGTGGAATCATTTGATCATGGGTCAATGATGTAAACCCACTGTCAAATGTGAGGAAGCCTGCCATTGAGGCATGCAAGTCCCAAAGTACTAACTAGTTTCTAAGCCTAATTCCTGGATAATGTGTTGGAGTCGACGGGAATAGACCCGTCGAGGGAGGGCCTTGATGTATCCCCCATCAACGACACGAAACAGACATGGAGATGTAATTGGTAGATCAAATGGACATGGACTGACACAGGTTTTGAGGCAAGATATTTGGGATGGCTAACTCTCGAGGCGGATACTTCCCTTGAACACTGAGGCACAACAACAGAACATGACATGGACCGATACTTATGCAGTGGATGCGATGAATTGCGTCGGGTGACCCAAAGGAGTGAAAAGAACTCAGAGGATTGGCTCAGTGCAGAGGTTCAGCGGATTATGATATGTGCAAATGACAAAGTGTCGTGTTCAAGGGTGACTCTAAGAAGTGATGGATGATGTTCTCAAGAGACTGCTTGGCTTGCTCCTTTCAATTTTTTCCCCCATCCAGATAGATGAGTACCTATTTTTGATTTAATGAGCTCAAGGAGGATGACACATGCTTGATATAACTCACCTTCGGTAAGTTCCCCTTCCTTTGTTTAACGAACCGGAAGAAGTAAGGGTTCACTCCCATATGGGTCTGTCGATGTGTGCTTTAACGAGTCCAAAGATAGAAAACTCGAAGGTTTTTTGGGATTATAGAGTTTGGAAAAACACTTAAAAGAGAACTCTCTCAGTTCCTTTTTCGTACAATAGTCCAACGAGCCCGAAAAAGGGTTAAACTATCGCTCGAAAGACGCTCTTTCTGACCTTTTAATGACTGTGAAAGAAAGCAAGATCACTCGACAATCTTTTCATATTTAGAGAGTCTGAAAAGGGTTTAAAGGAGACTCCAGGGGGGTTTCTTTTTCGTGTGTTCGTATCCGTACGGGTCCGAAAAAGAGATAAAAGTTTACCCAGTTGCATTCTCATGTATTTACAAGCATGAGAAAGAACAAAGACTAAGCTCGGTATGCCCCCAGCTTGAAAGCTAGTGACTTGACTCTAGAATGATCATCGAAGGCTGGAGACATGCCCCCTAAGCTTCAATTCATTCACCGACTTTGAGGTTGTCACCAATTTCTGTGCTATATGGAGAAAAATGATACAGGTTGATGAAATGAAGGTTCAAAAAATGAGACCTAACGAAAGACTCGACTCGACATCTACGAGATCTGGTGAAAGACTCAACTTGAAGGGAGAGGTGANTCATTCACCGACTTTGAGGTTGTCACCAATTTCTGTGCTATATGGAGAAAAATGATACAGGTTGATGAAATGAAGGTTCAAAAAATGAGACCTAACGAAAGACTCGACTCGACATCTACGAGATCTGGTGAAAGACTCAAATTGAAGGGAGAGGTGATTGTTTCATTTTTTAACAAGCTTGACACAGGAAAAGAACTATGCTCAAGGTTCCAGGTTCGATCCACAGATTGTTGTTTCATTTTTTTAATGAGCTTTCTACAAAGAAGAAAACTATGCTCAAATCCTCTGTTTCATGTTTTAACGAGCTTTCCACAGAGAAGAGAAACTATGCTCGTGACCTCTGTTTCATTTTTTAACGAGCTTGCCACAGAGAAGGGAAACTATGCTCATTATTTTTGTTTGATCATGGCTTCCAAGAGGATAATGTTCTGGAAGGATACCATGTCAAGGGACGAAACTCGGTCATGGCTTCCAAGAGATCTTCGTCGGATGGAAGACAATCACTCTGGAAGGAACACATGTCGAGGGTTGTGACATGGGTAAGGAGATCAGGCTCCAATAACCCTATTGAAGAGATCACCATGTCAACTACTAGATCCAAATCATCAGAAGTGGAGGTCATGGGAGACAACGCCACATAATTGACATGCAGCGGGGGTGATACTGTCTGCATATAAGAACCACTTAGGGAGGTAACCTAGTCGGGGCCGATGAATGAAAGTTGATCAATAGTCACAATTCTTCCATCATGAGGGAAATATATCACATGGAAAAGGGTGGATACAAGAGATTTCATAGCATAGACATAATCCCACCCAAGGAGTAAAGTGAAATCCAAGGGGTCTCGGACTACCATGACATCGATAAAGACAGTTTTTCATCCCAAAGTTACAGGAAACTGAGGAAGGATCCCTAAAGGTTGACTGGTTCCTCTGTTAAAAGCTAACAGATTATGTGTAACCGGTGCAAGCTGCGGACAACCCAAAGCGTACCAAGCAACAGAAGACAAAATACTAATGGATGCACTTTCATCTATCAGCGTTTGAGGAACGTCCCGACCACGAACCTATACTGTAATCTGGAAAGGAATGTGGGAGGGAAGACGAGGTCCAGTTAGCGCACCCCAATCAAAAAGGATGGCTTNAGTACTTGGAGGGGGTTCCACAGGAGGAGGAGGAATGCCCCCAGGCATGGTAGAGTCTGTATTAACAAGAAAAACATGGGCAGTATCGGGTTTACTCTCTAGAAGGAGGGTAGGATCGACTGATGATTGGATCAGATCAACCAATGGTGGACTTGGATAGACCACTTCGGCACTCTTCAAAGGAAGAGTGGGACTGACCGAGGAAGGGACTGGATCAGTCACTTTGACATTCCTCAATGGAGGAATGGTATTGACCGATGGCGAAACTGGATCGACCACTTTGGTGTCACTCTTTTGATGAAGAGTGGGGCTGATAGATGATGGAACTGGATCAACAACTTGGGTTTGTGGTTCAATCGAGGAGGAAACTAGATTGACCACCTGATCAACCGAACTGACCGGGGATGGAACTGGATTGACCAGTCCATCAACCAATGATGGGTCAGAGGAAAGCTTACAATAACCTTTTGGAAGTTGAAGTTTTTCCAAAAGAGAAGAAGCCTCGTCCATGCGAGGACAAAGGTGAGAGTAATGATTACCTTTGCATAACATGCAAGGGAACTTGACSGTTTTCTTCGTCTTACCAACCTAAACATCACTAGTTGATGGGGTATCACCGACATGACCGACAGAGGCCGATGACGTGGAGGACCACATTTCTAAGACCTGGGTAAGACTGGGGCAATCCCTCAGAAAGTGGTCACCCTTACAAAGGCTGCAAGGGAATTTGGGTTTTGGATTCTTCCTTTCAATCTTGTTGATCTCATCAACACTCCCAGTACTATTAATAGTAACTGGTTTCTTAGGGCCAACATCTGATGTTGTTGGGGTCTTGGTCCTTTTCAGGCTCTTCTTCTTCTTCTCTTTCCGTTTCTTCTTCTTCTGATCAACTTGGCTACTTGCTTTAGAGATTTCACTAGGTGAAAAAGGAGAAATGGAAGGAGACTTGATGGGTGAAGAAGGTGAAAATTCGACGTGAGGTTGATGTGTGGGTGGTGTATTGACATCTAAACTATTAGGTGCAACTGAAACATTGGGAGGATTTGGGATCACCGGAGTGGGGAATAACCAAACTATTAATCCAATAGTGAGCCCTGGAAGACTCAGTGTGGAAACATATGGAGGACCAAAGTTTTCGAATGAAGGAAAGGTATAAGGTTCCCCAGAAGAAGGGGTTCCTCCATTGGTACTCCCAGGATTCGATGCCATTAACACTGACTTGACCTAAGGTCCACTAAGTAAAAGAAACAACATACGCTAATAGAATCTAAGAATCACAACCAAGCAAACAGGACCTTCTTTTGATGACCGTACTAGTTGGTGATGAAATCTAACATCGCGTGATCAAGTCTAGAAGGGGTGGGGATAGGGTGGAACAGTTACAATGGCGACCTGCTTAATGGACTTACACCTTGGTGCAAGCTTCCACGCAGTAATTGTGGATTTACCCTCCAAGGAGCCCAAGTGAGTTTGACCAATGTCTGCTCCAGGTACAGTGAGACTTCCCGTCACTGTCACCTTGTGTAAGACCATAAATATTATGGCCACTAAGGTTACCAATTCGTAGTCATCCCCTGGGCAGGAACAATCGATAGTCCAATCCGAATGTATGGGCAGGGTATCAAGCCCGAAATCAACTAAAAGGCTTCCACGCAGTAATTGTGGATTTACCTCAAAGTGACCCCCATAATACGATCTGACCACCACAATTAGTTAAACCACGGAGGGTTAGTCCCTGTAGCTTACCCGAATGCGACCTCGTGCGTAACCCCTGTGTGAGAGGGGGATCCCAGGCAAACTTATACGATAACTGGGTTTGCTCTCCCTAACTCAGGATGCTACTGTTTGTTTTAGAAACTTTGGAGAGTTAATCTCATAGCCCTAATCCAAAGTATTAAGCCTAGTCTATTGTTGGTGGAGGGTCCTAGAAAAGAAAATGTTCTAGATAACTTTTAATTAGCGTTGATTTTTTGTGGCTGTTCTTTACACAAAGAGGTGCATGGAAGTGAAACGAATGGAATTATGACTCAGACCCAAAGAATGCATCAAACATGATAAGCAGTCATTTCCTTTCGATGAATATCTATCTAAGGGAGAGAGAGAGTTCTTTCACTAATCCAACACAAATAAGGAATGCCCTCAAACGATTCTTTTCTCAATCAAATCCTAATGTAATGCAAAAAAAAATTAAGATACCTTCTGATATGCACAATCAATCATGTAGATGCTCTTTTATTGTTTGCGTATGGATGATGATCAACACAACACAATGCTCGTCTTGCTAATTATCTTCTTGGTGTGAATGAAAACCAATCTAGCACAAGCAAAAGTCACACAAACAATACACCCTTTCGTAGCAATCAAAACAAAAAGTGAAAGAAAAAAACACTCAAAGAGAAAATCAAACTTCACACCCAAAATCAAAAGTTGAAGAACAAATGACCTTGACCGAAATCAAGACAAAGAGGTTTTTAGGCCTTTGATGACCTTCACCAGGGTTTTTACTTCAACAGAAGAGAAGAGAAAAGCAATGCATGGATTTCGAATTTCACTCAACAGGGAAAAACTCAATGAAAACGGTGAAGAAGGCTACAAGATCCAACTAATGAGATTTTTGTTCTTCAAAAAGACAGATGTCAAGGCTGAAAGGGAAGAAAAGTTGACTCACTAGATCACTCAGCAAAAGAGACACAGAGGCAAACCCTGAAAAAGGCAGTTCTGGAGGGTTTTTTGGCCAAAAAGAGGTTGGCGCTCTGTTGCCAAGGGAAAGGAGTGTTGTAGCACTCTGTGCAGAGGTATGGAGGAGCGTTGGCACTCTGTTAACACTAGGACAAGGGTGCTAGAGTCTAAAAGCCCCAGAAATGTCAAAAAATTCCAAAAATTGGGATTCAAACTTGACAAGTATGCTGAGTGTGATAAGGTAAGGAGCCAATCAGCTCATGAAACTAATCAAAGAGGAGTGAACTAGGTCTGAAACAATCAAGGGATAGAACAAGGTCAATGAGGAGAAAAATTGAAACAAGAGGTTTCGATTTGAGGCTATCTCCCTAGTGGAGTCGCCAGTTTCTGTTGTAGGAAAATCTCCCTGCGGACAAGTAGATCACCTCTAGAGATTGACCTTAACCCTAGACAGAAAAGTGCTTATCATGGACACTGACTTCCTTTCAAATCTATCTAAACTAACACATGAGAAGGAAGGATGACAGAAGTACCTTTTAATCGACGTTTGTCCCTGCACACTTCGAGTTGCGCTCCAATCCTTTACTCCTCACTGGATCCTGTGGACAAAACAAGATACAACCGCTTCCTACTCTATTGATATTAGCTTGAAAATAGATCTATCAATTAATGATAAGTTCATGTGAAATTAGACACAAAATAGAAAGAAACAGGCCAAGCGTGTCATATTGATGAGAATAATGACAACAGTGCTTACAATCGTAGATGCGAATGCGACAGCTTCGTCAAGTCCCCTTCATATAACCCTTGCCTGAAAGCTCCACAATTTGGATAACAACAGCTTCATTGATCACTCTCTTCTGGCTGACTTAATTTTCCTCCAAGATCATAAGTTTCATGTATCCCCTTCTTCCCCCAATCAGCTATGTTCCAACACCACTTATGAGATCATAAGTTTGGTGTAATTCTCCTTTTTTCTAGTCCTCACTTATGAGATCATAAGTTTGGTATCATTCTTCATTTTGCAGTTCTCTTTCACCATTAGAAAGCTTTCTAATATAGCCTTGGAGAGGCTCAACAATCTTGAGATATCCTTGGGGAAGGTGAGGATTTTCCTCCTTCAGTTGAGGACCTGCCCTAAGATCATGGTTGGACTAGGAATTCGAATCCAACTGCCTTCCAAGAATGAAAAGATTCTTCCCCCATTCATCTCAACAGCTTAACAACCACCCAGAATAGGTAGAGCTCCCTCAAAAGGGCCATCGGAGCATTGTAGCACTCCCTAGTAAGATTTAGGGGGTGACAGCGCTCTCAAAATCTATAGCGCTCCCTCAAAAGGTCTAGGGGAGCATTATAACGCTCCCTAACAGTGTAAGGGGGAGCGCCGGCACTCCGAGATAGTGTAAGGGGGAGCGATCCTCTCCAAAAACTCAGTTTTTGAGGTGATTTCAAATGGAAAAAGGTTTGCAAGCATGTTGATTCATTTCTCCTCTTCCAAATCAAATGTTTGAGGTGTTTTAAGTGTCCTTCTCATGTCGTTATAGGCACGACATAGGCATCATAGCAACATGCTTTGCTTGACACTTGCAACACTTGTGAGCAACATGCAACACTTGCAACCTTGTGAGCAAAATGCGACACTTGCGACCTTTGTAATGACGACACTTGCGACACTATCAAAGTGAGTAATTTTGATGTGTAACAATTGCCTATATGAGTGAATATCACTCACTCATTGAACATATCATAATATACATTGATTCTCATTATTCATATTGTATCTCTCTTTCTTTTCTTGATAAGATTTGTTTGTGTATGCTTTAGCTAGGTCTCATGTGCAGGTTTCCATGAAACACTGACATGGTATCAAAGCTGAGCTTCTTGGAGCAACCCAGACAAGCTAGAGAAGAGAGAAAGAAGATTTGATTATTGAGTAATCCTAGTTTCTGTCAGAGTCACAACCTATCTCTATCGAAAGGTGTGACAATTGGAATAAACACAGTCTATCCATTTCTAGGGTGTGATGGTCAATCGACGCAATCTATCTATTGCTAGGGTGCGATGGTCACACTCAAACTTACAAAATTTTTATTTATTAGAAATCGAAGCCTAAACGAAAGGAGCTATTACATCCAGAGTCAAAGAAGGAGGGATATTCCAAACCCTTCAAGGATTCTTCATGTTCTGAAGATTCTTCAAATTCCAAAGGGAAGAAGAAGAAGGGAAATAAGTGCACATATTGCAATAAACCGAATCATGAAGAATCCACATGCATGAAGAAGCAGATCAATCTTATCACATAGGTACTTTAGAAGAATAACCTTGGAGACTTCATTCCTGAAGGAGCCAAGAAGAAGAAGGAAGAAGACCATGCGCCTAAGAAAGGTAATCATTATGCTCTAGTTGCAATTAATTCCTCATCTGATTCATGGATTATAGATTCTGGCGCATCACATCATATGGAAGATAAATAGGAAGTTTTTACTTCTTTGAGTTCATGCTCTGGACCTTCTATTCTCATGGGGGATGATACTCCAATAGAAATTGCGGGACAGAGAAGAGTGGAACTCCCTAATGGAAGTTTTGAGAATGTTTTACATGTTCCAAATCTTCTATAAATCTGCTCTCAGTTTATCAAATCACTCAAACCGGTAAAAGGGTTGAGTTTACATCAGATTCAATCATTGTAGTTGACATGCATGACAGTTCCATTATTTCAGTTGGTGAGGTAGATCACAAATCAAAGTTGTATAAGTTCACTAAGTTTACTGACAATGACTCCTCTTTGCTACTTACACTTGCTAATGATAGTAGTAGAGTATGGCATGAGATATTTTTTCATTTAAACTTTAGGTACATGCAGCGAATTTCTAAGATAGGAATGGTCAAAGGCTTGCCAAACATTCACTTTTCTGAAGGGGTTTGCGAAGGATGCATTCTTGGAAAGCATCCTGAAGAGAAGTTTGAAAAGGGGAAGGCAAGGAGAGCCTCCTCTTCCTTGGAGCTTGTTCACAGTGATCTCATGGGTCCATTTTCACATCCATCCATCAACAAAGAAAGGTATGTTCTTACATGTATTGAAGATTACTCGTGCTATACTTGGGTTTATTTTCTCAGGGAAAAATCTGAAGTTTTTGAGCATCTCAAAGACTTCAAATCTCTAGCAGAGACACAAACTGAGAATAAAATCAATATCCTCCATACAGACAATGGGGGGGAGTATGTCAACAAAGATGTTCAGAATATCTGTCATGAAGATGGTATCCAGTTGTAGCACACAGTTCCATACACTCCACATCAGAATGGAGTTGCTAAAAGGAAGAAAATGTCTCTCAAGGAGATGACTAGTTGCATGTTGCATGCACAATCACTTCCTTACAAGCTTTGGGCTGATGCACTTAACTATGCTACTTACATACATAATAGAGCACCTCACAGATCTATTGAGGATAGGACACCTTTTGAGGCTTGGACATGTGACAAACCAGATGTCACACACGTCTACATCTTTGGATGTATAGCATGGGCCCATATTCCTTCTGAAAAGAGGAAAGCCTTAGATCCACAGAGCACACCTTGCATCTTTATGGGATATACAGATGATTTGAAGGGGTACAAATTGATTCATCCCTCTATAGAACGACTCATCATTGAGCGCAATGTTCAGTTTGAAGAGATTCCTTTGCATGCACCTCCAGTGCAACATGCAGAGACTCTTGTGCTTCCATCAATTCTAGACATCAGAGATGATGATTCCACACACTCAGATGCTACATATTCAAACACAGATTCAAAGGATTATGTACATGCAGATGAGCAGTTAGTATAGCCAAATGAGGATCCAGCGTCAGATCTTCAACAAATTCCTAAGTGGGCATAGTACACACGTCAGGTAGTAGACAACCTTGCCAGGGATCCATTGGATTCGAAGAGGACTCGATCTTAGCATGTGGATCCTTCTCATGTACTTTCATCTTCTGAACCGGCAATGCCCATGCATTGTTATATGGTTCAATCTTCTGATCCACATACCTACATTGAGGCTGTTGGAAATCTACTATGCAAAGCATCCATGAAGGAGGATCATGGATCTCTCCTAGAGAATCATACTTGGGATCTGGTTCCCCATCCACCAGGGATGAAACTTGTTAGATTCAAATGGGTCTATAGGACCAAGAGAGAAACAAATGGTTAGGTGAGCAGGTACAAGGACATATTAGTTGCAAAAGGATTTCAATAGATATATGGGATAGATTATGACGAGACCTTTGCTCCTATAGCAAATATGGAATCCATTCACTTGGCTCTAGCCATTGCAGCGGCCAAAGGATGGGAAGTTCACTTTTCTTCATGGTGACCTTTCATAGGAGATCTACATGAAGCAACCACAGGGGTTCATTCATAACTCATATTTAGTATGTAGACTGAAGAAGTATCTCTATGGCCTCAAGCAGGCACCTAGAGCATGGTATGCAAAGATGGATTCTTACTTTCTATCACATGATTTTGTTAGATGTAAATCTAATTCCAATGTTTACATGTTGAGGACTACTAACTCTGCGATGATTTTAGTACTCTATGTTGATGATATTTTGATCATTGGTAGCTCTTATTTAGCCATTTATTTTGTTAAAGATATTTTGCAAGATAGGTTCTCTATGAAAGACATGGGTCCACTACACTTCTTTCTTGGTCTTGAGATTGTTAGGCCCTTCATTTTTGGGAAAGAATTGCACAAGTTTTGATTAAGCATGAGTTGCGCAAACTTCATCAGAAGCTGAAAGAAAATAATAACAGAAAGAAGTTGCAGGAGCTAGCACAACACCAACTAAGAAACAAATAGTTGCAAGAGAACAAGAAAGTCAGCAAGCTGAACAGAAAGACATAACCCAAATATACATAGGACAAAATATAGATGTAAAAGGGTTGGAGTTGAGTCAATATATCGGGTTGTTGTTAATGTTCAACCAATAAGTCAGTTGGTTGGAGTCGAGTTGGTGTATTGGGCTGCTATCATGTTTATCAGAGTCATCCAAGGTTTTTTGGGATTAGCTAGTGAAACTTGATGTAAGAGACAACCCAGAGTCTGTACTAAACATCTCTATGTAGCTCTGAATCTATAATAAAGGAAAGATATGGAAGCTAATATGAGTATCCTAAATTTCAAATATGATGTGTCTTTGTATGTTACTTATGCATTACATTGTTCCTTTATGGTTTATGAGTTATGTCTAATGGTTCTATGGTTAATCATTGTTCATAACATAAGTAGGTTTGGTTCTTGCATTTAGATGTTTCCAATCTGATAATGTTGATTGCGAAAGAATAGGAGTGATTTCTGAATGCTCTATGGATCTTCCTTAGTATTCTCCCTACCCTTCCCTATCCATATGTCTCAGCAGCGCTTCGAATGAGACTTCTTCTCTTTGGAGGGGATGAAAATTCCAACACTCTCACTCTAGACTACACAGTGCCTTTTGTTGGTAACCTGAGAAGAACCCTAGTCTAACCAAATTCACGCCAAAAAAATGGTTTTGTTCCTGGGACCCATATTAAAAGGCAACCTATAGGAAGAATGCTACCATCAATCCATAGATCTGGCATTGAGCAATGGTGGGAAAGAAATTGTAACACCTTCATATGGAAAGAAGTGGAACTAAGAAGAAAATCGGTGGGAACTACTTGGGAAGCGATATTTTACTCAGAAAGATCAAGAAACCAGTACAATATTTTCTCGGTTAAATTCCTGGAAGAATTTTTTCACTGGATTAAGAGGCTCCAAGAAGCTCCAAAGTTCCAAGGATGGGTCAAGAAGATCTGCGCATGGGATACTGACAAGTTAGCAACACTCTAGAGGCTGTATTGCTCTATCATGTGGGTCGTAGATTTTTGGGTTATTACCACGATAGAAGGATGCACAATTGAATTTACAGCTGAGAACCACCAATATTTCTTGTGGGCAGAAGAAATTTTCAAGAAAGGCTCAAGGGGAAGAGTTTTAAGAGAGATCTCCCTGTGGATTAAAGCCTTCTTGGTGGAGGAAGGGATCTTGACTATGTCCCCGACGGAGATGGCAACATAAACACCCTATCTTAGGGTAGGGCGAGACGGGGTGAGAGTCATGACATGAGAGAGGGGAAGAGTTCTTTGACAAATGGGGGGTAAACAACAAGAAATGGATTCAAGATATGAGAGATCCTTGAAAAGAGCCACCATAGTTGAGAAGTGGTGGCATGGAAAGATCAAGAAATCCGCAAGATAGTCTGAAAAGTTGAGGAGAGAAGGAGAATCTAGAGAAATAGAGGAAAGACAGATGGAAGAACTGCAGAGGATGAAAATATAGGAACAACTGGCCAGTCAAAGATTAAGTGAGAGAGAAGCAAGGAGCGAAAGAAGTCCCAATAAAGTGGGACGATAAGGAGAAAGCACGGATGTAAGAGAGGAGGAAACTGACATGAATCTTGGAGGAGAAAGAGAAGATTCAACCTCGATATCAAGAGAGATCAAGAATCTGGCCAAAGAGATCATCCCAGTGGAAGCTAACAAGACCCCCCAGATCAAAGAAATCCACCCTGAAGCTAGTGACGCTAGCCTCGAATCACCCATACCCCAAGTGCCTTCTATACAAGCAGTAATTACGACACTACCTTCTCATGCAAACTTTGTTCCAGTACAATTAGATAACCAACCACAACCTGGAAGTGCGAGTACATGGAAGATATTGGGATCCCCTGGTAGATCGCAAGTAGGACCGTTAGTGTTCATAATGATATGAACAACAATATCAACAATGGCCAACCATGTGGGAGGATTGATTGCCCAATACCCAGAATTTTGGGGTAAGGGAGATGAATACGTTGAACATCATTGGTTCTTGTGTGAAGCCATCTGGAGATCTAGAGGGACACCAAATGCGAACAAGTTGGTCAAATTCTAGACTACCTTGAGAGGTCACGCTCTCAAATGGCACATGAATATCATTGAACCAAGAGTGCCAGGGATGCAAGGTCAAGCATTCACACTTGACCAGGTACGGATGAGGTTCATAGCAGAGTTCAAACTACCTCAGTCAGAACAACAGGCTCTGTCTGAGTTGCACGAGATCCAGTAGAGGGAAGGCAAATCATCTTGGGAGTACAACTAGAAGTTAAAAGATGCCATAGGAAGCCTGGAACACCTAATCCATGAAGAACATCAAAGAGAGTGGTACATTCAGGGACTGCTACCCCTGACTCGGATTCCGCTACCACAACAGTGAATAGCCACGTTAACAAATGCCTTGGAAAAATCAATGAAGATTGAAGCCATGGAAGAATACTCTGGGAGCTTGAGAGTAACCATACCCCCAGTAGATGCAAATTTAGCACAACTACAAGGGTAGATATCATCACTTATAGAAAATATTCAGGAGTTGATGATACCTATACCAGGACAACCATAGGTTTGGTGCATCGGATGTTATACAAAAGGTCATTTGGTGACTGAATGCCCACGAATGAGAGGAATGGGACCTCCTCAGAACCTGATGATAACCCCACTAGGACCTACAGGAGGAGTTGCGCAAGTATCGATGAACCCACCATTCCATCACCCCACCCCATATCATGCTTTCCCAGGAGGACAAGCAACACCAACAGTGGAATATTATGAGATTTGTTGAACCCACAACCATGAACCAAGACAGTGCCCCATCATGTAGAAATATTCGATGGTACCAAACACAGTCCACTGAGTTCTGTGCATCTACCACGCATACTATTGATCAATGTAGGGCATTGGATGAACTTGTGGATAGGCTAGACAGAAAAACATTCAGGGTAAATGAGAACCCTCAGGGACCAAGATGAGGTCGAGGAGGTGGAGTTGGAGGAGACTTCAAAGGAAGAATAACTAGCAGAAGAGGACCGAGCAGATGATACAATTGTGATGAATAGGGTCACTTGGCTAGAGATTGTCCTCATCCAAGGCAACCATGGTGCTCTCACTATAGAACCAATGAACATGCAACCGAAGACTACTGAGAGCTAATTGCAAAGTGGGAAGACAGGGTGTGGAAACTAGGAACTAACCTAATCATTTTAGATATCAAAAGGATTTCTAAGGGACAATTACCAAATCCTAATATCGTTACTCAAGGAGGAACGAAGACGGGAGCTAATGTTAATACTCTACTGCAGATTCAGAAAGCAACACCTAAGGGAGACAGGTATGACCCCCTAAAGAAAAAAATGTTCTTTAAAGATGCCATAGAAGTCATCCAAAACATTCCCAATTGTGAAATTCAAGAGGATCCCCCTCATCCGGTTGTATATCCTAAAGTAGCACAAGTACCTGTTTCAACCCCTGTGCCCAGAAACACTGTAGGATTACCAAAAAAACAATAGCAGCCTCAAAACGCAGTTGACCTCTGGTTTCAATTGTTCTATGGCATTCTCGGGAATGATCAACTAACAGAGAAATTGAGCAACACACTGTATCTAGTCTTATGGAATGAAGAAACTTTAGAAGAAAGTATTTGAGCAAACCTTCATGAGAAGAGTACTTAGAGAGTGCAATGAAGAAAAGTAAGATTGGGAAAAGAATTCCATCTGATAGTCTAGTTAAATGACTTTGAAATTAAGGATGTCATGTTGGACCTAGGGTTAGATGGGAACATTCTACCCAAGAAGACCTGGGAAGCTTTGGGAAAACCAAGACTCACATATTCCCCAATTCAGTTAAGAATGGAAAACCAATATTGTATCTTTCCCATAGGAATACTGGAGAATGGAAATCGATGTAGCAGGAGTAAAAACAATGGTTGACTTTGAAGTCATTGAGATCATGGGAGACAAGGATCCCTACCCTGTGCTACTTGGCATCGATTGGGCCTATGACAACTATGCAATAATTGATTTAAAGAAAGACACCATGAATTTTGAAGCTAAGGGAATCAATGTAGTTCAACCTTTGGACCCATATGTAGGACCCAGGTACACAGAACCAAAAAACAATAATATGGAAGGAGAATACCTAGACCAGTTGTACACCGTAACATCTGGGACAAGAAATGATTATATAAACTCAATTGCGGATGGATCAGTAAGCTGGCGAAGTATACAGTCAGTAGACGAAGATTCAGAACTGGCTTTTGTTAGTTGGCAACAAGGTTTGTATGAAAGATTCTCAAGAAGATGCGAAACTATCAAAATGACTAGATGGATTGGGACTGAGGTTAGGAGACACCTAGTATACAATGACACCTTAGATCTAGACAACTTTTTGTAGTATATGGAAGAAAATGTGGGAGAAGATCAAAGAGTATCATTACTAGATATGGCTTTTCAGAACACCCTTGCCAGATGGTGGGCCACGCATAAATTTGCACTCAGAACTTGGGACAAGGTGAAGCAAGCTATTCAGTACAGGTTCAGGCACCAAGAGTAGTTGGAATCAGAAACACAGACGGGTCTCCAAGTTGCTCAACCATTCAACGGAGAATCAGACCCTAGAACACACATTCAACAATGCGTGACACAGTGGCAGGTTGTGAAGATACCCTCTCACCTCTTGATTCAGGTATTTCCCCAGTCTCTAGGACCAATCCCAGAAGCTTGGTTCATACATGAGGAAACTAGAAGACAGACCAATGATTGGAAAACACTGACAGCTCAATTTTGCAAAGAATTCTCCTTTACAAGTAAGTGCCCTGATCTTGAACTAGTCCTGCAAAAGATTAGAGAACTTATTTTTACAACCAATCATGATAAGAGATCAGACTTTGGAGTGTATCCCAAGCATATCCAAGAACTCCAGACTAAAATCCACTTACCCTTGATCGAAAATCTCATAGAATGCTATCAGATTAGAAAAGCTTCAAAAAGCCTAGACAAATTAGAAGAACTAAGAAACCTAGCCATCAAAGAGACCGAGGGGAATAGAGAAATCCAAAACACTATACCTAGCCAGACCGATAGCTCCTACAATCACCCATTCAAACTATAGAGACTCAACATAGGGACCAAATAGCAACCCAAAATAGATTTGGTGGGCGATTACTAGGATGAGCAAACCAGTTAGGAAATACAAAGTTTACTACAGGAATATGAGGATTTGTTCCCAAAGACTTTTTCAGAATTGAAAGGAATCAAAGGAGTTATGGGAGAAATGAAGATAGATTTAAAACCAGGATCGAAGCCTGTCATACATAGGCCATATCACCTTAACCCGAGAGTAAAAGAGAAAGTTAAGAAGGATATTGATAAAATTCTAGAAGCGGGTCTCATTTTTCCAGTAGAAGAAGTAGAATAGGTAAGCTTGATAGTCATTTAGAGAAAGAAAGAAACTGAGGATATTAGAGTTTGTGTGGACTATAGAAGCCTCAACTCTGCCTGTGTGCATGACCCTTTCCCAACACCCTTCACCAATGAGGTCCTAGAACAGGTTGCGGGGAAGGAAGCATACTCATTTACAGACAGATTTTCAGGATACCATCAAGTTAGTATTGTTGAAGAAGACAAGAGGAAAAACACCTTCATTACCAAATGGGGATCTTTGCATACAATGTGATGCCATTTGGTTTAAAGAACTCCCCTGATGTTAGGGTCCTAACCCGCACATAGGTAGATCAATATTTTTGGATGTAATAAAGGTCAATATTAATAAGGCCTTTCAATAAAATAGAATAAGGCAGATGTAAGAAGACCTAATAGAATCTTCTGCTTCTAGAAGGATCTTCCTCTAGATGCTTCTCTTGATAGACATATTTAGTCTAAATAAGGGTTGAGGGTATGAAAACCCTAGATTGGAGATTATTGTAACAGAATGCTACTCGATTGGAGGTTGCCTGATCCAGAATCGAATGTAGAAGCCTGACAGGGCTCAAAAAGGCTCAAAAATGAAAGTGCTCGGAATCCGACGAAACTAGCGCCATTGTGTCCGTCTCGTCCTCCTAATTTTGGCCATATATTTACTTCATCAAATGGGCTCTGTATGCGAAAGATATCACGTTCTATCCGAAAACCCAAACTGGCAAAAAAAGTGGATGACTGTACAGTCCGTATAGTCCGTACAGTGCCACGTGGCAGGGTGACTATACAGGCCGTACTACCGTATAGATGATGTGGCAGCTCCTAGAGACGACACATGGTAGGTGACGGAGCACATGATAGGTATAGTTGGACCAGTCAAAGGGTGACACATGTCACCACTGTAAGGGTGACACGTGGCACAGGATGACATGGCAGACACGTGGCAAGACTGACAGGGCAGTGACATGGCAGGCACATGGACGAATCAGAGATTGACAGGTGGCAGTTTTTGATTGGTTGGAGAGGTGCCATGTGGCCCAGTCATGGGCTGCCACATGGAACCCTATGGTTGGCTCATGGTTTGTGTAAAATTTTATGGTCTCCACCGGGGTCGAACCCCCGACCTCTCATCCGGGCTGTGGACTGGTAGGACCGGGCTAACCACCCACCCCACGGGTGTTCCTTATTAGCTATACGACACATATAATATTTAATTTTGGTTGAAATGATATTCGATGGGGGAAAGGGCTGGGGCTTAGCCCCAACCCTTGGCACTGACATACGACAGGACAACCCACGGTATGTTATATGATATGTGACTTCCCCATACAACCAGGAGCGCGGGGTTAAACCATATGTGCGGTGTATGCGGATAGGGACCAGTCCTTGGATATTGGGTAGATCCCACAGGACCAGGAGCGCATCCACCAAAAAAGGGGCACGGGGAGTTTGTTAGACCAACGATCCTATGCCTACGTGCCACAGAACCAGGAGCCAGCACAAGAATGGGCCAACGCTTAGCCTTTGGGCTAGCGCTTGGCCAAATATAGCCCATATGAATGAGAATAAGGGGGGCGTGCCTAGTTTGGGGGGATTATTCCCAAATTAAAACAAAAAGTGGGTTTTTTGTTAATAGTTTGGATTTTTATTTGATATTATGCCTGTTTTAATGGATTTTCTCCATTTTTGGGAGATATTGGGCATTTTTGGAGGCCAAAGTTTGGGAGGAAGTTGGGGATGGATAATCAACTTCAGATCTATAAAAACCAGGCTTGTTTGAGGCCATGGAGGATGATCAGAGCAGAGTTATGTTGAAGGGAAGCCAAGCCAAAGTCATTTTTATGCAGGGAAGCTATTGAGGAGCAGACGCTTGTGGGCCATTTCTGGGAGCTCCGGACATTCGTTTTGAGTGTCGTTTTCTTTGTTGGGTTCTAGAGATATGGAAGAACATGACCAGATCAGTCTTGTAGCCAATTGGAACTGCTGCGATGTACTTTTGAGCTTTTGAACATAAATAAAGAAGCCTCCCCCACAGAGACAAAGGCCCGGAGACGTAGGCAACATTGTGCCGAACTTCGTTATCAATTCTCGTGTTATGGTTTGTTGTTTATTAATTAATTTCAGATCTGTATATGTGTATATGGCTATCATAATTCCTCTTATTTCCTCATTCTTTCATTAAGCTTCTTAAAATGGTTAATTAACACATGCAATTTAAAACTCAACCATAGTCATTAAAAGATCCTACGGATCAAGTGGTATCAGAGCTAGTTGACGTTTGGATTTGAGTTTTGCATGTTAACTAGGGAAAAGCTACAGCGTGGTGAAGGTGATCTTGTTGCAGATAATCCATTAATTGGATTGAGAAAGAGAGCTTCTCATAGCGAGAAGATGGCATCGGAAGAAGGGATTTCTTAGGATGAGAAATAGTTCCGGAAAACATTCCTTGCTATGTTGGAGATGGTGAAAGTTTTGTATGAAGATTACTTGGAACGGAAGAGACCAGTTTTGGGTGAATATTCAAAGGGAAAAAGTGAAGAGGAAGAGGATCATCCTCAAATTCCTCCTTCACCTCCATCATCACCTCCTTATTCTCCTTCTTCTTCAAGTTCAAGTTCTAAATCTAATGGAAAGAAAAATGTTTATAAGCATAAGAATGAAATGCCATTGTTAAAACTTGATGTTAAATTTGAGTTGCCCATATATGGTGGTGAAGTAAATGCAAAAAAACTTGACAATTGGATCAGGCAGATGGAGGTATACTATAGTGTGCAACATATCAAGGATGAGGCCACACAAATCAAGTTGGCATCTTTGAGACTTGCAAGTACAACTCTCATCTGGTGGCAAAGCAAGCTACAAAAGGGAACACAACAAGTGGGTAATGTATTTCCATCATGGAAGAGTTTCATTTCTGCACTTAGAAAACAAATCTATCCTTTGGGTTATAAAGAAAAAGCATTAATTGAATGGCAATCTTTAAAACTAAGAAAAGGACAAACAGTGCAAGAATACACTGATGGATTTCGAAAAATGGCATTAATGTTAGATATCCCTTTGCAAATACAAGAAACTCTTATGAAGTATATAGGAGGTTTACCTACGCATATTAGAAACAGTGTTTTCATGTTTGGACCCACTAACCTTGATGAGGTTTATGTTCAAGCTATGTATATTGAAGCAGGGAAAGTAGGTGTGTCAGGAGAATCATCGTCTTCAAGGAAAGAGGACAAGAGGAAAAGGCATGGCAAGAATGCAAATGCAGTGACAAGGAAGGAAGGAAAGCCCTTTTGCAAGCATTGCAAGAAAGAGGGACATGATGAGGACAAATGTTGGCAGTTGCATCTCGAGAATAGGCCAAAGTGGTTCAAGGAAAAGAAGGGAACGCAAACAGTGGCAATGACAACAAAATCCACAGACTTGGGATTGGATTCAGGTGATGAATCAAAGATCTCATTGGTTGGTATGACAGGTAAAATTGGTGAAGACATTGATTGTAGAAGCAACTTGTTTCATATAAGGGTAATCATGCGACACACTAAGATAGACACATTAATTGACAGTGGATCTCAATCTAATCTAATCTTAGAAGAATTGGTTAAGCAATTGGGGTTGAAAACACAACTACATCATAAGCCTTACACACTTAAATGGATAAGCAATCATCATCAAATGCACATAACAAAGCAGTGCACAATCAAATTTGCAATTTCATCTAAGTATGTGGACGAAGTAACATGTGATGTAGTGCCATTAATAGAATGTGGAATGGTCTTAGGTAGTCCATACTTATATGATCGTAAGGCAATCTTCTACAGGA
>ML779046.1:671529-709445 GCA_009831015.1 Picea engelmannii
AGGGTGACACGTGTCACCACTATAAGGGTGACATGTGGCACAGGCTGATGTGGTAGACACGTGGCAAGGCTGACAGGGCAGTGATGTGGCAGAGTACATGGTAGGCACATGGATGAATCAGAGATTGACAGGTGGTAGTTTTTAGTTGGATGGAGAGGTGCCACGTGGCCCATTTATGGGCTGCCACGTGGCACCTTGTGGTTGGCTCGTGGTTTGTGTAAAAGTTTATGGTCTCCACTGGGGTCGAACCCCTGACCTCTCCTCTGGGCTGTGCAATGGCAGGACCAGGCTAACCGCCCCCCCCACAAGTGTTCCTTATTAGCAATATGGCACATATAATATTTAAGTTTGGTTGAAATGATATTCGACAGGGGAAAGGGCTGGGGCTTAGCCCTAGCCCTCGGCGCTGACATACGACCGAACAACCCACGGTATGTTATATGATATGTGACCGCCCCATATAACCGGGAGTGCGGGGTTAAACCATATGCACGGTGTATGTGGATAGGGACCAACCCTCAGATCTTGGGCAGATCCCACAGGACCAGGAGTCCATCCACCAAAAAAAGGGCGCGAGGAGTTTGTTAGACCAATGGTCCTATGCCTACGCACCACAGAACCAGGAGTCAGCGCAAGAATGAGCCAGCGCTTAGCCTTTGGGCTAGCGCTTGGCCAAATATAGCCCATATGACCGAGAATAAGGGGGCGCGTGCCTAGTTTGGGGGGCTTATGCCCAAATTAAAACAAAAAGTGGGTTTTTTGTTAATAGTTTGGATTTTTATTTGATATTATGCCTGTTTTAATGGATTTTCTCCATTTTTGGGAGATATTGGGCATTTTTTGAGGCCAAATTTTGGGAGGAAGTTGGGGATGGATAACCAACTTCAGATCTATAAAAACCAGGCCTATTTGAGGCCATGGGGGATGGTCAGAGTAGAGTTATGTTGAAGGGAAGCCAAGCCAAAGCCATTTTTATGCAGGGAAGCTATTGAGGAGCAGACGCTTGCGGGCCATTTCTGGGAGCTCTGGACATCCGTTTTGTGTGCCGTTTTCTTTGCTGGGTTCTAGAGATATGGAAGAACATGACCAGATCAGTCTTGTATCCAATTGGCACTACTGTGATGTACTTTTGAGCTTTTGAAAAGAAATAAAGAAGCCTCCCCCAGAGAGATAAAGGCTCGGAGACGTAGGCAACATTGTGCCGAACTCCGTTATCAATTCTCGTGTTATGGTTTGTTGTTTATTACTTCATTTCAGATCTAAATATGTGTATATGGTTGTCATAATTCCTCTTCTTTCCTCATTCTTTCATTAAGCTTCTTAAAATGGTTAATTAACACATGCAATTTAAAACTCAACCATAGTCATTAAAAGATCCTATGGATCATTGCCCCCTCGAAGAGGCCTATGAACATTGCTTTCTGAATCAAAGTGTTATTTCTGCTATTGTTTCTTATATCATTTCTGTGTTATTGTGGAGATTATGTTGGTTATATTACTATTATTCTGCCATTTCTAGCATTTTATTTCTATTCAACATATTTATTATATCTGGTATCTTGCAAGTGGTATCAGATCACTTTCCTTGGCAGAAATTGTGGAAATTTTTTTTCAGGGTAGAGACGTATTCCGACATCTTTAAGCCGCAGAGATCTGTCGTTATGTAGATAAACCCGCAGTTGAGGGATGCATACACGCAGGAAATAGAAGTGGTTCTTAAGCGCACATCTGTTGGCAACCCTTGTAGCCCCTGTTGGTACCCCTTCGAGTGGTAGCGCATCAGACAACACCTGTGTATAGAACAACCTAGATTTCCTGAAGCCCTCTTTAGATAAACCTATTAGCCATTGGACTGCTATAGTGTCACTGAGAACAACACTCGGGAAGATACTCTCTAGTACTTGGGTAGTTGGGTAGTACGGCTAATGGTACAATCTATCCTCTTTAATTAGTGCCCTGAGATATTTAGCCGAGTACTACTATTGGACCCCGCATGTATATCAGAGAGCTATAGCATAGGGCAAACCCTTGTCTGTAGAACCCTTGAATACCTAACCCTTGGGGGACAAAAACATAAACAAATTAAAACAGACCAGATCTATTGTCGCACAATCGTGTTCGGGTTGCCAAGTAAATACACATTTATTTCTGGTTAATCATTTGGGGATTTCATCACTGCAGTATTCTTTAGACTGGAGTATAACTCCGCAGGTGTGAAAAAAAAACGAGTCTAGAAATTTTTTCACCATTATTTGAGACCTATTCCATTACATTCATCTCTTCTCCCTTATCACATTCATCCATATCATTTTTTAGAAAAAAATTTGACCCCACCCACCCCTTTTCAGTTCACCCATCCTCATGGCCCATACCCATAGCCAAGATTTGGAAACTCGCTTAAACACCTTGCAATCTAGTTTCCTCGAGACCCAAAAAGAAGTGAAAAAACTTAGTGCTACCGTTGCCTCCATTGATTCATCCATCAATACAACCATAAATACAACCATGCAGTCCTCAATGGAGGAAGTCAAACAAGAACTGACCACCCAGCTTGAATCTATCTTTGCATCACTCTACACCAAACTGAAGATCCCTACATATGACCCTTTCTCTGAAGCACCTCCAAAGGCCAAAGGCAAACATTCCTCCCATTCCCATACCTTTCAGCCCCATCACTTTCAACGTGACCTACGCCTTCCATGGGTGGATGTGACCAAATTTGATGGCTCGGACCCCACTGGTTGGGTCACCCAAATGGAACATTATTTCTCTTTATACGACATCACAGATGACTTGTCCAAACTCCAATATGGTGTTCTCCATCTAGATCAAGAACGTTGGCAATGGTGGCAATGGATAAAAACTTCCCGTCAAGGGTATATTGCTTGGACCCAATTTGTGACTGAGCTTTATGAACACTTTGACAGAGACACCAACCATTTGGGCCGTTTGACAAAGTTGAAACAATCCAGCACAGTAGAAGACTTTATAACTACCTTTGAGTGCCTGGATTTTCGAATAGAGGGCATGATGGATGCTTTCTTTCGAGAGTGTTTTATCAGTGGCCTCAAGGAGGATATTCGGGCCCATGTCCTCATGGCTTGACCCTCAAGTTGGGTGGAGGATACTAAAAGAGATAAAGAAGCACAACAGGTTGTATCCTCTCAAAACTGAAAATCCTTCTTTATTCCTCGCCCTAAACCCATCACTCCCACTACTCCTTCCACCCCATTAAAGATTCAAAAATTGACCAGGGCTGAAATGGTTGAACGCCAACTCAAAGGCCTTTGTTATAATTGTAATGACAAATATTTCCCGAGCCACAAGTGTAAGGAACAAAATCTTTTTATGGCCATCTCTGAGGATATTTCGGAAGAGGATGTTGAAACTCCCCTTGTGTCTGAGTCACCTGAAATCACTGACATAACCCCTTCCTCATACCCTCCCAAAGTAGAACCCATCATTTCCCTCAATGCTCTCACTGGCTTCTCTGCTCCCCAAACCCTCAAGTTAATCGATTACATCGAGCATCGGAAGGTCATCATTCTGGTTGATAGTGGAAGCACCCATAATTTTATTCATCGCCACATTGCCCAAGAAACTCATTGCTACATCCATGATGTCAACGATTTCCAAATCATGATTGCCAATGGGGGTTCCATGAAATGTGGAGGGCACTGTGAAAATGTGCGTCTCCAAATCGGTGACTACCACCTAAAATCCCATATGTTTTCTATCAACATGGGTGGTTGTGACATTGTGTTGGGTGCAGACTGGATAAGAATGTTGGGTCCCATTCTCATGGATTTTAATGCATTAACCATGCAATTCAACCAGGAAGGCCACCAATATAAATTCCAAGGCATCACTGCTAGTTCACCTGAGGTCATTAGTTCCCATTGCATGGAAAAGCTACTCAAAAAAGTTCATTCTAGTGTCATTGCCCAACTCCATGCCATACAAGCAACATAGACACCCTTGGTGCTGCATGACCTCCAAGCCCTCCTTTCTAAACATCAAATGGTATTTTCCACTCCCCAAGGACTCCCTCCTTCCCGCGGTGTTCATGATCATTCCATTCCTCTTGTACCCGGAAGCCTTCCTCCAAATATCTGTCCATATCGCCACCCCTTTCAACAAAAAAATGAAATTGAGAAAATGGTCCAGGAACTCCTTAATGCAAGCGTTATCCGCCCTAGTACGAGCCCTTACTCTTCTCTTGTAGTCATGGTCCTGAAGAAAGAAGGTTCTTGGAGAATGTGTCCTGACTTCCATGCCCTCAACAAACTGACCACTAAAGACAAATTTCCCATTCTTGTCATTGATGACCTCCTGGATGAATTGAGTGGCGCCCAATTCTTTACTAAACTTGATCTTCGCTCGGGCTATCACTAGACACGTATGAAAGAGGCAAACATTCCCAAGACAGCCTTTCTCACTCATGAGGGCCACTATGAGTTTTTGGTCATGCCCTTTGGCTTATGTAATGCCCCCGCCACCTTCCAAAGCCTCATGAATCATGTCTTCCGTCCCTTTCTCTGTCATTTTGTCTTAGTTTTCTTTGATGATATCCTCATCTATAGCAAAACCTGGACAGACCATATTACTTATATGGATCAAGCTCTCCATCTCCTTTCTCAGCACCAACTTTTTCTGAAACAGTCTAAATGTGCTTTTGGTGCCTCAGAAGTAGAATACTTGGGTCATCTGGTTGGCAAGGATGGCGTCTGGGTGGATCCAAAAAATATTGAATCTCTGCAAGACTAGTCGCACCCAAAGACTCTCAAAATATTGCATGGATTTCTAGGCTTAACAGGGTATTATCGCAAGTTTGTTAAGAACTACGGAAAGATTGCAACACCTCTCACTGCTCTCCTAAAAAAGAACTCTTTCACTTGGACTCCAACCACTGCTCAAGCTTTTCAAACCTTGAATATGGCCATGTGCACCACTCCAGTTTTGTCCCTTCCTGATTTCACAAAGACCTTTGTGTTGGAATTTGATGCCTCAGGGAAAGGAATCGGCGTTGTCCTTATGCAAGAGAGTCGACCTTTGGCCTTCACCAGCAAGCAATTGTCTGAAAGGAATCTAGGCAAACCCATTTATGAAAAGGAAATATTGGCTATTTTGCATGTCATTGAGCTGTGGCGCCCTTATCTCTTGGGGCAACGCTTCCAAATTAAGACCGAACATCAAAGCCTCGAGTACTTTCTAGAACAACACATTTCTTCCCAGGAGCAACAAAAATGGGTGACTAAGCTCTTTGGATATGATTATGAGATCATTTACAAGAAGGGAAAAGGCAATGTAGTGGCGGATACACTGTCCCGAAAATATGAAGAAGAAGGATCCCTTTTTTCTCTTTCCTTCATTGTACCCGATTGGCTCCAAGTTGTGCGCCAAGAATGGCTTCAAGATCCCAAAAGTTTGCATCTGATCCAGAAATTGCAGACCAAGGCTCCAGCTCCCCCAGGGTACTCTTGGCTCTAGGATGAGCTTCGATACAAAGGTCATTTGTATTTAAGTAAAAAATAAAAGCTTAAATCCACAGTACTTTTTGAGCTTCATGCTACACCCACAGCGGGGCACTCAGGGTTCACCAAAACATATGACAGGGTCAAACGTTCTTTTTTCTGGGATGGTATGAAACATGGCATCTGTAATTTTGTCGCTGAATGTGAGGTGTGTCAATGCAACAAGGGAGAAACAATCAAATCTCTGGGCACACTACAACCGCTTCCGATTCCACCTGCTATTTTGGAAAGATATCTCTATGGACTTTATTACTAGCTTACCCAAATCAGGGAATAAATCATTCATAATGGTGGTTGTGGATAGCCTTTCCAAGTATGCTCATTTCTGCGCTCTTCAACACCCATTTACTGCATCCAAGGTGGCTCAAATTTTCATGGACCAGGTCCTCAAGCTTCATGGCATGCCGCACTCTATTGTTTCTGATCATGACGCAACTTTCATAAGCAATTTTTAGCAAGAAATTTTTAAGCTATAGGGCACCCAATTGCATCTCAGCACAGCTTATCATCCCCGGACTGATGGTCAAATGGAAGTTGTCAACAAGTCTTTGGAAACATATCTGAGGTGTTTTGCCTCTGAAAAACAACATTAGTGGGCTCAATGGTTACCCCTAGCCAAATGGTGGTACAACACTTCCTACCATATAGCTACTCACATGACACCTTTTGAAGTGGTATATGGACAGAAGCCACCTTCAGTTCTCTCATACTTACCAGGTACCTCGAAGGTCTAGGTGGTTGACCAAACACTTACAGTTCAAGATGATATTCTTCATACCCTTAAAGAGAACTTGGTCATGGCACAGAATCGCATAAAGAAACATGTAGATCAAGGTCACTCTAAACGTCAATTTGCAGAAGGGGATCAGGTGTTTCTATGACTGCAACCATACAAGAAAACTTCCCTCAAGGTCGAGCATTGTCAGAAGCTAGTGCCCAAATTTTATGGTCCGTATATAGTTCTCAAGCATGTGGGACAAGTCACATTTCAGTTAGCTCTACCCAATCAGTCAAAGCTACATCTTGTTTTTCATGTTTCATGCTTAAAGAAGGTGATTGGAACTAGGTGCCAAATTCAAACCAACCTTCCAGAGTTAGCTGAAGAAGGATCCATTTGGCTATAGATAGAAGCAGTTTTGGACTAGCGTGAGCATCTCCTGCGTCAGAGAACCATCAAGGAAGTACTAGACTAGATATACGACTCCAACAGATGCCACTTGGGAACCAACTACCATTTTGCAGTAGTTTCCACATCTCAAGCCTTGAGGACAAGGCTGTTTTTAGGGGGGAGGACATGTTAGGGTCCTAACCCGCACATAGGTAGATCAATATATTCAGATGTAATAAAGGTCAATATTAATAAGGCCTTTAAATAAAATAGAATAAGGCGGATGTAAGAAGACCTAATAGAAGCTTCCGCTTCTATAAGGATCTTCCTCTAGATGCTTCTCTTGATAGACATATTTAGTATAAATAAGAGTCAAGGGTATGAAAACCCTAGCTTGGATATTATTGTAATAGAGTGCTGCTCGACTGGAGGTTTCCCCCTCGAAGAGGCCTATGAACATTGCTTTCTGAATCAAAGTGTTATTTCTGTTGTTGTTTCTTATATCATTTCTGTGTTATTGTGGAGATTATGTTGGTTATATTATTGTTATTCTGCCATTTCTAGCATTTTATTTCTATTGAACATATTTATTATATCTTGTATCTTTCACCTGCAGTTTTCTCCAAGATTGTGATAGTAGCCTTTAGAGAGTTCATTCACAAGTTCATAGAAGTCTATATGTGATCCGGGGCAGGATCTTTTATGATTATGGTTGAGTTTTAAACTTGAATGCATAATTTAACCATTTGAGAATTTAATGAAAGAATGAGGAAAGAAGAGGATTATATCAGTCAAATACACATATGCAGATCTAAAAACAATAATGAACAGCAAACCATAAGAACGCAGGTTGATAACGGAGTTCGGAACAATGTTTGCCTACATCTCCGGGCCTTTTTCCTGTGGGGGAGGCTTCTTTATTTCTGCTCAAGTGCTCAAAATTACATCTCAGAAATGCCCAAAGGCTACAAGACTGATCTGGTCTTGTTGTCCCAGATCTCAAGAACCCAATGCAAGAAACGGCACGCAAATCTGATGCTCCAAGCTCCCAGAAACGATCCGACAGCGTTTCCACCTCAAAGGCTTCCCTACAACAAGTTGTCTTTGGCTTGACTTTCCAACAGCATAACTCTGCAAAAATGACTGTCCCTTGGCCTCAAACAGGCCTGGTTTATATAGCAAAGGAGTTGGTTTCACATCCCCAACTTCCTCCAAGAATCTGGCCTCCAAAAATGCCCAATATCCCCCAAAAATGGAGAAAATTCATTAAAAATAGGCCTATTAATTGAAAAAAAACCAACTATAGGCAATACCCAAATTAGTTCAAATTCGGGCGCTAGCCCCCTATCGGTGCGCTCCTGGTCGTATGGGCGCATGTCCATGTGGCCAAGCGCACCATCTGCACTATCCCTATGTCGTTTTAGCCCCTGGTCATCCGGCGTATCCACGGGACCGCGTGCTAACTGTTTTGAAACCCCGCCGCGTGGTAGGAAACAGCTCCCGGTCATATCGCTGGCCATATGGCCCCGTGGCTTAACGATCTATATTCCCGTGCGTTCCGTTGAACAGTTCCAGGTCGTGCTCCTGGTTCCGCATTTTGTGGTCATGGTTATATGTGACGGTTTCGGTGCTGAGGGCTGGGGCTAAGCCCCGGCCCTTTTTCCGCCCGTTCGAAACCATATTCCAATTCAAATAAAATGTTTTCCGATTCCATTACACGAACCATCCGTTGCCATGTTGGTTAGCCCGAATGTGTGGGTCCTTTCCCTGTTCGGAGGTCGCGGGTTCGAACCTCCCCGACGACAAACAAAATTTTACATTGAACCATAAACCAACGAACCAATTATGCAGCGCCACGTGGCAGCCCATGACTGGGCCACGTGGTGCTTTAAAAACCAATTAGATTATGCCACGTGTCAACACGTGATTCGCCCACGTCTGCTGCCACGCGTCATTTCCGTACTGCCACCTTTCAGCTGCGTCAACTCGTCCGTACGCCCTGTCATCCTGCCACGTCACTGGATGACATCAGCGTGCCACGTGTCACCCTGTGAGTGGTGACACGTGTCACTTTTTTATTGGTCCAACCGTACCCCCATACGGCCAAATCTGCCTGCCACGTGTCACCTTCCTGTGTTGTCACGTGTCATCATCCGATGCTGCCACGTGTCGTGTTCTGGTACCACCACGTCACCGTACGGACATGCCACATCAGCTGTATGGACTGACACGTGTCTGTACGGACTGTACGGACAGGTACAGTCAGCATCCAAAATTTTGCCTGTTTGACTTTTCGGACAGAACGCGATATCTTCTCCATACGGACTCCGTTTGACATAAAAATTATACCACCAGAATCAGGAAGACGAGACGGATGCAATGAAATAGGTTTCATCGCATTCCGAGCACTTTAATTTTTGAGCATTTTTCAAGCCCTATCAAGCTTCTGGATCTGTTTTCAGATCAATATGGATGATTGGACAATATATAGCATTCTGAAGGAACATGTAGCACTGCTAAGGATAATGTTCGATAGATGCCAAGAGTTATAAATCTCATTAAATCTCAGGAAGTGTATCTTCTGTGTGCCACATGGAAATTTGTTGGGCCACATAGTCTGCCAAGAAGGAGTATTGGTAGACCTAGCTAAATTTGCATTCATTACGAATATGTCACCACCTACGAGAATTAAACAGTTGCGCTCCACACTAGGACATACAGACTACTATCGCAGGTTCATTCGGAGGTATGCCAACATTACTGCACCTCTGGAAAACCTCCTGAAAAAGGATGAAACATTCTGATGGAATCTCGAATGTGACAAAGCATTTGAGACACTTAAGGAGAATCTCACTATAGCACCAATCCTAATATTCCCAAACTGGGATAAATAATTTCATGTCCATGTAGACGCTTCAAGAATTTCTCTAGGAGCTATCCTAGCGCAACATGAAGATGGAGCTATGGATCACCCTATCTACTTTGTGAGCCAAAAGCTATCCCAAGAAGAGCACAACTACACAACAATAGAACAGGAAGGATAAGCAATGATCTACGATTTACAGAAATTTAGACATTATCTGTTAGGATATCATTTTAAATTCTTTACTGATCAGTCAACACTAAAATATCTAGTTAACAAACCTGTGTTGGAAGGGAGAATTTGCAGATGCCTGCTGTTACTTCAGGAATTTTCCTTTGAATTCATCATCAAGCTAGGACGATGCAATGTCAGACCTGACCATCTATCCAGACTAGAATCAGGAGAAAGTGGCAGAGAAGTCAATGATCAACTCCCAAATGTAGATTTATTCAGAATCGAGGCCATACCAGAATACCTGGAGGACATAGAAATATTTCTTAGCACAGGAGCATGCCCTGAAACATATTTCGCAACCCAGAAATTCCATATGGTCATCAGAGCAGCAGATTGTCAGCTAATTGTCGACCAATTATATAAACTCGGGCTAGACAACATCCTTAGACGATGTGTCCTAGATCACGAAAGGCGGGATATACTCTAGGAATGCCATAGTAGAATTGTAGGAGGACACATAGGAGGAAAGGAAACGACACAGAAAGTTCTACAAGCAGGACTTTGGTGGGTAACACTTTTCAAGCATGAAAAAGCATACGCTAGATCATGTGATGTTTTTCAACGGGTGGGCAAGTCGTCACGACGAGATGAAATACTACTACAACCAGTTAGAGCTCTATAGGAATTTGAGAAATGGTAAGTTGACTTCATTGGGCCAATCAACCCCACAACCAAAAATTCAAAGGCAAGATACATCATTACCGCAACCGACTACCTTACTCATTCGGTCGAAGCAGCAGCGATACAGGACAGTTCAAAGGATACCGCTGCCAGGTTCCTTTTCGAGAATATCATTACTTACTTTAGATGTCCCAGGAGCCTAACCAACAATCAAGGAGATCACTTCATTAGCAGCACTATAGAAACACTTAATGCATATTTTTTGATTCAACATCACAAGAGCAGTCCATACCACCCATAGGCCAATGGAATAGTTGAAGCCTTCAACAAAATCCTGGAAAAGGGACTAACAAAAGTCTGTTGCCCAAATCGAGAGGAATGGGATGATAGAGTTTCAATGGTACTAAGGGCCTACAAGACAACAACAAAGAAACTCCACAAATACACACCATTCCATTTGGTCTACGAAAAAGAGGCAGTGGTTCTCGCAGAGTTTATCACCCCAAGATTGTATATTGCACAAGCCACATGTATGACAGATGAAGAATCAGTGGCGCAGAGACTTGTGGAGCTACAAGAACTCCAAGAAACCATATTTCTGGAAGACTTCCATCAGTCGGTTGAAAAGGCAAGACAGAAAGCTTGGCATGAGCACCACATTAAAACCAAGGTATTTATACAAGGGGGCAAGGTGTTACTCTATGACATCTGATACCAAAAGCATCCTGGCAAGCTACGTGTGCATTGGTTGGGACCCTTCATAGTTGTGGAGATCTGACCATCAGGAGCAGTTTAAATCGCACAACTAGATGGTGTGCTATGCCTGGGATGGGTGAATGGCGCTCGCCTGAAGCCCTACCTCTCCCGAAACTGAGAAGAATATTAGTTGCTCCAATCCAACAGAGCTTGTACAATATTTAGATTTGAGTTTTGTTTGTCTTTCTATTTTTTTATTTTTTTTAATTCTGTTAATAATGTCCATGTGCGCAGTGTTGTGCCATAACACATATTTCAATTGTTTTGATTAAGTGTTGGTTGATACAGAGTTGATGACACAGAAGTACTGAACCTGAAGTATGAAAGGTCCACTAACGACAGTCATCAAAAATGACGGGGACAACCTTTGTGGTTGGAGGGGCCACGCACCCAAATCCAATCAAAGTTAAAGGCCACACAAACCCAGTCAAATCACACCCTTTAATGACATTCTGATACTCCTATTGTCGCCCGTTACACCAAAAATCTGCATTATGCCAATATGCCATCTAACTTCACGCCAGGACACCCACCCGCCAAACAGAAAGGTATCAATTTGGCCACATCCATATTCCACTCAGATGAGTAAATACTAAGATCGTCTAATCAGATTTCCCTTGATCAAGTTGTCTCGTCAGAAAAATCACACCCTGTTGCATCTATACGGTCATAATAAGAAGTAGTTATCGCTAAAACTTACCTATTAAGCCCGACATAAAATTCTCAGAACTCAGCCAAAAAATTATCGTTTCTAAAAACAAGCACAGTTATTTCCGAACTCAGTCGTGCAAACCAGTTAAGGACCATTTCCAAAACTGTAAATAGAGCCTTAGTTCTAAAAACAACCACAGATGCGCTCATGCCAAGAGCAATAGCCAGCCGAAGCACCATGACTAAAGATGTAGTACCAGACAAGATTTGCGACCCCCGGGTCGAGATTATAGGTGATTTCAAAGGGAAGCTAGAGCAGGTCAAGCTACTTGACCTTGACCTCACGGATTCAGCCCTGTTTCCACAGATGCACCTAGACATCTTTTGGGAGTTAGCCTTAGATGGAACAAGAGATATGCACTTTATACTACAAAAGGAGTTCATCAACCTATTCAACTCCACCATCATGAACCTGAGAGACTTACCAGTCTTCTGCACCACTGGTGAAATTGCGCGATGCATGAAGTTCCTGATAAGTAGAGTGCATGATAGAAGCCTATGGTTAGATAAGAAATATCCAATCCATGCACAAGATATACATCATCTTACTGGACTATCCTTTGAAGGAGAGGATGTGTCGAAGGGATTTCAGGGACCCGATAAGAATGGGAAAAAGAAAGGTGAGCTCAGCCTGTACGATAAGTTTAGCACCAAGCGAGGAGGATGCACAACAGTCATTGAGCCAATACTGCCCGAAACAGTCCGGACTAGCTGCTACGTCATAGCCAACAAGGTTATTAGGTCCTATTATAAGGGAGAATGCACCTTAGACACGCTATCAGTTGCCAACTTCTGCAATCAGGGAGCAGTATTCAATTGGTGTAGCTTCTTCCTGGAGGAACTACTCAAAGCTTGCGAGGAGGCACAGGAGAAATGAGGCACCTTTACCTATGGATACTTGTTTGTGGAATTCATGATGCTCAAATGGAAGTCACTGGTGGGAAGATAAGCGACAATACCAGATAAAGGGTGTTTGTCAAAGATGTTCAAGCCATGGCAGGCCAGACCAGACTCGGAGAACACCGCACTCAACAATGAAGAATTCAACAAATGGTATAATGCTATGATAGATGCAACACAGTGGTCATGAATCCCGCAAGAGATCCTACATAACAACATGAGGAATATCACCTTTAGCATGAACCGACACAAAACATGTGTCTGGCCGAGACATACCAGCCAGGAACATTTCCATACAGGACTGCTACCATTTTATCTGGACGAGGAAGAATTCGACAAGGAGGTCATGTCATGGCCTGGAGTTAAATGTGACCCATGCAAATTAGGAATGCATTACATTTTGTCGGCCAAGCTAAGTAAGAAAAAAGACAAGGAAGCAGGAGAGGGACCGAGCTCAAGCCCCGTGCAGAAAAAGATAGATGCTCCGATACAGACCGATTTTGAGGAAGAAGAAGAAACACTGTAGCTAGAATGGAGGAAAAGATCGCCCCCCCCCCTCCAGAACTGCCAGCCAATGTTGTGCTATCAGGTGCGCAGGTCAACCAAATTCTGGGCGTTATGCTTACCATCGAACCAACGGGGAAAAGGCCTAGAACGGGAGTCTCACCAAACAAACCTTTGAATCCATAAACCCTTGCATTTGTCACTCCCCAAACCCGCACCATGAACAAATCCACCACCATCATTGACATCCAAGATGACCCAGACCCTGAAAAAATCCCATCAACAATCGTCATTGAGTAGCCTCCACCACCACTCCGACTACCAAATCTCCTCACCACCGCTCCACATCAGACCACAACCTTAGAAAAGATGAAACCCCACCATAAAACTAGATAATCCCCCAAGACTATCTCAGAAATCCCCAACCGTGAACCCAAAGTCTCAGAGCAAAGTATGACACTATATGTTCTGAATCCGAGCATGCAAGAACAACAACATGAGTCTTCCACATAGGAAGAAGCCACCAAAAGCATAGAAGAGTTAGATGGTGACTGTAACCAACAAATCACCTCACCTCCCAAGGGTGAGAATTCCCAAGAAATCACAATGCATGATGCAGAAGTACTGGAGGACACGGAGATACCATATGCGCCCAATGAGCCAAACTCAACAATGGAACAAGATGCAACAACTAGGTGAGTGCAAATGGATCAAGTCATCCAGAACCCCCAACAATGTGCAGAATTGATGCAGCTCTGCGTAACCAGAACAGAGGTTCTGACACTTCTTCCTGAAGATGTAAGATTGAGGATTGCACCATCTCCACCAACAGAAGAGGAAGTAGAAACCCATTCGGACCACTCAATGGCCAGTGGACTCCCTTTACAGACAAGAGCACACACTGATGCAGCTTCATTAGCCACCAACCTGGTATAGTGGCCAACATCATAGTTGTTCGGACTAATTAGAGCCTCCATAGACCAACTAGAGAAAAGGCTCCAGGACGCTGAGATCTCAACCGATCTCACCAGAAAAGAATAGTTATATGCACAAACATGTAGAATGGAAGAAAAACCTGATCGACTCCTAGCCCAGCGCAAATTGGAAAAAGTGAAGGAAAAAATTGTAGAAGCCTGGCCGAAGATTCAGAGAGTTGCGCCCGACCTACCCGAAGCCAATGAGATAAGACAACCAGAGCAACAGATCAAGCTATTACAAGCAGCATGGACACAGCTCACCACACGCACGTAGCAGATACAAAAAAAGTTACAACAAGTCCAGCAAGAAGCAGAACAACTGCCTTGATAGCTGCAGGAACAAATGCAGAAGATCATACTGCAAGGAAACAATGCTCGAGCGACACTACATAAGCAGACAATGGACTGCACCAAAATCTTCAAGGAAGTCAGCGATTGAATGGGAATCATCGCTTAATGGAATCAAGTCTTGGAGGAAGTGTGCACCTAGATTCAGGTGCTCAATGAGGAAGTTGTGGTCACAATGGACCCCATAAAGAAGCAGAAAAATTTTGATTAGATCCAGGAGGCCAACAACGAACTAAATTCACTTTACAAAGCACAGTCCATAGCCAAGAAAGAGATGCGCGATTTTCAACCAGTAATTCAAACCACCTATATGCAAATGCACCAAGTCGATGCAATAGCCGACTCCAAATGGAACTTGTTGGTTGCAGCCAAGCCAAAAGAGTACAACAAAGAAATGACCAAACAGTTCTTGGCAGAAGCATCACTCCTTGCCCGGAAATGGTAGGACAAAATTGAAATCTTTCATGGAGTAAATCATAGATCATTAGAGTTGTTTCCAAATTGGGCCCTTCATTTGAAGAGGTGAAGGAAGAAAAGGCACAAACAGAAGAGCTCAAAGAATAATAAAAGACAGACAAGGGAAAACAATAGTTTCTCCTAGAGAATGTGAAAGAACCAAGTGCTTGACTCGAGGACGAGTCAAGGATTGTGGTCGGAGCTTGTTGGGCCCTTAGTTTTTGGGAAAGAATTGTGCAATTTTTTATTAAGCATGAGTTGCGCAAACTTCATCAGAAGATGAAAGAAAAGAATAATAGAAAGTAGTTGTGAGAGCTAGCACAACACCAACTAAGAAACAAACAGTTGCAATAGAACAAGAAAGTGAGCAAGCTGAACAGAAAGACATAACCCAACTATACATAGGACAAAAGATATATGTAAGAGGGTTGGCGTCGAGTCAGTATATCAGGCTGTTGTTATTGTTCAACCAATAGGTCAGTTGGTTGGAGTCGAGTTGGTGTATTGGGCTGCTATCATGTTTATCGAAGTCGTCCAAGGTTTTTGGGGATCAGCTAGTAAAACTCAATGTAAGAGACAACCCAGAGTCTATACTAAACATCACTATGTAGCTCTGAATCTGTAATAAAGGAAAGATCCGGAGGTTAATATGAGTATCCTAAATTTCAAATATGATGTGTCTTTGTATGTTACTTATGCATTACATTGTTCCTTTATGGTTTATGAGTTATGTCTAATGGTTCTATGGTTATTCATTGTCCATAACATAAGTAGTTTTGGTTCTTTCATTTAGATGTTTCTGATCTGATAATGTTCATTGTGAAAGAACAAGAGTGAGTTCTGAACACTCTATGGATCTTCCTTAGTCTTCTCCCTACCCTTCCCTATCCATCTATCTCAAAAGTGCTTCGAGTGAGACTTCTTCTCTTCAGAGGGGATGAAAATTCCATTGCTCTAGACTACATGGTTCCTTTTGTTGGTAACCTGAGAAGAACTCTGGTCCGACCAAATTCGCACCAACAGAGATTAGTTAGGATGCTCCCGGCATCAAACTTTCTTAGGCTAGGTATGTCAGGGATCTTCTAGATAGATTCCCCATGACAGACTGTAAGTCTGCACCTACACCCTTATTATATGGGATCATACTTTAAGATGGTGGGGATACACCATTAGTGGACAACACTTTGTATCGAAAATTGGTGGGGAGTCTTCTGTATCTCACCCATATCCGTCCAAATATCTCATATACGGTAAGAGCAATTTCTAGATACATGCAGGAACCCCATGATCTGCCTTGGAAGGCTTCCAAGTGCATCCTCAGATATGTTCAAGGCACCATGAGTTATGGGATTCACTATGAAGTTGGGTATGCATTAGATATCATAGGCTTCACATATTCAGATTGGGTTGGTGATAGCACATATCACAAGTCCACGTCTAGGTACACTCTCAGTTTGGGGTTAGGCCCAATTTGTTGGTCAAGTAAGAATAAATCATCCATTTCTTTATCTTCTGCAGAGGCCGAGTACATAGGAGTAGTCAACTGTGTCATTCAAACACTTTGGCTTCAACACTTCCTTATCAATATTGGTATCCAGTTTCACTGTCTGACTATCATATGGTGTGACAATCAGAGTACACTGATATTTTGCAAAGATCTAGTACAGCGACAGCAAACCAAACACATTGAGGTCCACATGCATTTCATTAGATATATAGTACATGACATGATCATTGATTTGCAATTTTGTACTTCCTCTGAACAGACTGTTGACATGTTCACCAAGACCTTCACTGGGCATAAGTTTTAGACTTTGTGGGATCATCTTGCAGTGAAGAACATAGTTGCCTAGGAGCTGCCTATTGGGCTCCAAAGATGTCCTAAAAACAAACTTAGTTTGACATTAATTTATCAACTGAGGATTAGTCTTCTCCTTCAAGAATGTCAGCAAATTCTATGCAGATAGTCGTAGAGGTTTAAATCGTGTAGATAATCCAGTTAAAGCAAATCTGGGTCTATCTAAATTACTGCAATAATCAAGTTCTTCATGCATTCATCAAAAACTCTAAAACTAATAAATCACTCAACATAATTGTAATCTAAACAATAACACACCATGAATAAAAGCATCGATCAATTTATTGAATTCATTTTTCAAAGAAAGGATAATTTAATCTTCGAAAACACTTAAATGAATCAATCTCTCAATGATTAATTAATCTATTGGAAAGGAACAATGAATTACTGAATATTAAACAAGGAACAACAAATGTGAATTAAATGAAAGGGACAACAAATGTGAATTTGATAAAAGCAACAACGTGTGTGAGAATGAAAGGAATTCACAAGAGATAAACTAACAACAAATGGAAATGGAACATCTATTCTATGAAAATGAACAACATAACTAATTCATAAAATAATCAACACACCAACGAGTTTATCTTAACTATTTGAAAGGAAATTCAAATCACAGAACTAAAATAAAATTGATACGATTACAGGTGAGACAGTGACTCTTTTCGACTGGGCCCATGGTCTTCAGAAGATACTGCTATGAAAAACGCAATACGCAGGGATGATCAAAACACTTGAATCTTTCATTAATTCCACAAGTGATAAATCATTTACAATGGATTGCCATAAAAGATGTCAACAATTAAGAGATCTGAATGCTTGGTTAAAATTCTTGGTTATCTCTCTATTGTTCTCTTTCCTTTATATATTACAATGAGATAAGTAAATTAAGCTATCCTGAGGATCGAGAGATCCTCAGGATTGCTTTTACTATTTATGAAGATTGCAAGATAAAGAGTCAATATTCCTTTGAACCGTTTTTTGCCTGATTTCTTTGATCTTCAATGGCCTGTGCATCTTCATGATCTTCTTAACTATCTTGAGTTAACAACAATCATTCATTTCTGCAATAAAATCAAAACAATTCAAACCAAAGTTCAGAAAATATCTAATATCATTCAATAATATTTCCTAAAGACTTTTTAACCATTTTCTTCCCTAATTACTTCAAATTAATAGAAAGTCAACAAAGAATATATCACAAACCATAGTAATAAGGAGAATATTTATACCTTTTTCTCAGCTCAACATACCCCCAAGATTACCTTTTTGCATGCCCTCCTGCAACAATAGATTTTCTATGCACAACAGTGATACTGAAGGGTGGAGAGGTCTCTTCTCCAGGTCTTCGAAACCTATGTTTACATTTAAGCTCTTCAAAAGAAGCATCTTCTCTTTTCTTACAAATTTCATAATCACTTTGATAACCCTCTGGAGGATAGAAAATAATGGGAGGATTGTACTTGCATCCAATCTAGGAAGGCCCTTCATCCATGATCATTCTGGCATACCTCTCTAACCTGAAAGTAGTTGTTGAAAATTTCTGAAACCAAATGGTTCCCTGTTCTTGACTTCATTTGAAGAGACATTCAATCTTAATTTGGCAATAGAAAGGGATTCTTTTTTAATCTCTATGAAATATTGTAGACCTGAACGTACAACATGTCTTTGGATGGGAGCTAATGATTCTACAACCTTCTCCCTCTCCATGGATGTTCTATGTTGCATAATGGTATCAAAGGATTTAGGAGGTTCCCCTCTGATCCATAGGTCTAGTCCATTCTCCCTTTTCATGAAGATATTATGTGCTTTAGCCCACCTAGTTTGTTTTTTGGCAAAAGACAAGAATGCCTAAAACTGGATATCCCTAGTGAATGGACTGGGGTTCTCTTTTCTGTTTTCTTCTAGGATGAAGCTGTGAAGGTATAGTTTACACATAAAGTATTTTACTTCATCCTCTTGTTCTTTAAAACAAGAAACAAAATTAGAAACAATGGTGAACTCAGAAGGTGTGCCTTCCCTAATATCTTTTACTTTTAGTTACAAATAACATTCTAATAAAAATAAGGCATAATTAGTATCAGGGGGCCTGCAAGCTAAAATGTCAGAACAAACAGAGATTTTTTTTTTTATTTGCTCCAAAGATCCATCGAGCTGGCCCTGTACCTTCTTCACCTTTTCTTTAGCCTTGCTGAGCTCAACAAAGGTCTCATTCTCATTTTCTAACATGGCTCGGAGTTGTCTGACAACTTTATGATGTTCTGACACTTTACCATCTCACTTCTGCATTGAGTTAGGGTTTGTTGGGATTGTTCTGGTTATGCTTCCAACCTTTTAATAATGGAATCCTATTCATAGGAGTGAAATACTTCTTCAGTCTAAACAATTGTTTCTATTGTTGTTGGAGCCTTTGTCTAAGATTCTATTTCAAATGTTTCCAAAGGAGCATGTAATTATGTTTGTGTTCCAATAGAATTGGTGTGAATTGTCCTTCTGGGAAGTGGATTTCTTCCCTGTACTCTAGCCCTATTATATTTCTTCTTCTTATGGGCTTTGTTAGCCTGTTCCAACTGCTCCCTAATTTGTCTAATTGTTTCTTTCAATATGCCAACTTTTTTTATTAATACTTTTATTTTCTTAACCTTTTTCCTTAATGTCTTGTTTTCATGTTTTAATTTTCTAATTCTGTTATTACCTTTTCCTGCAGTTTCTTTTTGTCTATGGGGAATTTCAAGGTCTTCCCCACCTTGATCAACTAGTAACTGCTTCCCTGTATCTTATGAGTGCTCTGGTTGTTCTAAAGGATTGTTCTCATCGAACTGGGGTTCTAGTTGTTTTGTTCCTTCAGGAGATGACATCTCCATATCAAGAAGATCAAAGACATGGTTTGAATATGAAGAAGTTGGTTCTTGGGGTTCTCCAGACCTGTCTGTATCTTCAGTAAGTGATATCCATAAATTTCCCAATACTTGGGACATATATTCTTCATAACTTCTGAAGAAATCATCCTGTTGTTCTGCAGGGATTTCATGTGATGGTTTTTCTTTCTGTAAAGTTTCTTAAGTGTTTTCAGGTTGTACTGTCTTTTTACCCCTTCTTCTTTTTACAGTGGAGGTTTCTTGAACACAAATTGTTCTATGTCTCTTCTTATTTGATGTTCCTGCCTATATGATTTGCATTTCTACCAACTGAATGAGGTCTTCTTCCATTTCAGGTTCGGGTATTGGAATTTCAATTTGGGCATTATCTCCTTCTATCTTGGTTGCCTCAATTCCCTATGGGGGAATTTCATGGTGGACTTCAGGTTGCTCAATTTGTAGGGGCCTATCGGGCCCAATTAAGTCTCCCCAAGTTATTTGTGCATGGTTTAAGGCCTTGTTTACTATAAATTTTAATAACATGTGGTGACTAATTACATTGGAAGGGTCTTTGGATTTTTGGGTTCTTGCAGCGACTTCATGCAACATGGTATTAAAAAAGAATGGTAAATTTATCACTGACCTTTAATTTAATACTGCTGATAGTTTGAGGTGGAGACACATCACCACATCATATCGCCCGTCACATGTGATATATCTATGTATCACACCTACTAACTCCTTCCATGGTTTGCTGAGACTAGAGGGGCTGAGGCATTTCCCCTTTTTGTCAAATTCTTCCCCTGGTTCTGCGAAGGACTCCACAACATCCTTGAGTGCAGTGTATTTCCCAGTCCATTGTGTTCCTTCGTTTGGGAGGCATGTTACCTTAGCTATAATTTCATCACTAACTGGTATTTGTATGCCTTGAATTACTGAGACTCTCCCATGTAAGTTTTGGAAAAATGCTAACGCAACATTTACATTGAATCCCTATAGTATGTTAAAGTATTGCATCCATCCCAGATGGTGTATAATTTCCCTTGCTTGGTCGGTTACTTGCAATGATGTCGGCAAGTGATGAATTCTTTGGGCACCCATGTCTTATGTAAACAAGTTAGCACAACTATCATTCACAACTGCAAACTTAGTTAGACCAGCCTGTGATAAAATATTACTAGAAATGGTAAAAATTACAGAAAAACAACAGTATATAGAAATACAAATTTTCCCATCAACTATAATCATTATGGTCTATCGATAATTGTGTGAAATATCTTCCCCCTAATAAATGAAAAGGTCGACCTCGATCGTCGATATGTGTGAGTGTAATGATGGCGGTCAATCAAGTGAGAGATAATTATTACACCACTGTCGCTAGGAGAATGACCATTAATAACTTTCAAATCACTTTAATGTTAATCATGAACGTTAATCACACCTTTTGTGGGAAGTACAAGTTCAAATACCAATGTTCAAATATGTTAAGGAAGAATATTCCGAGTAGTCTAAATCTGTTCACGTTTTATAAATATTCCACATGTCATAATTTTGTTATTTTCCCTTATGTTCAATATAACCAGAATGATATCATCTTTTTTAAGAAAGGAAGTCTAGGAACACAAAAAAAAACTTAGCTTATTTATGATAAACTTCCATACCACAGGAAGAGCCACTGCTACCAGCAAGCGTCCATAGCCTCGATAGGGTTTCCTTTTAACCCATAGATGAGACAGTATCCTCAATAAATAGTTTGAATCGTCTTTTCCCAAAAAGGCCACTATCTTGGTTTGGTATCCAGATAACGAAAATGCCACTCAATAGATCGTAACCTAAGTGAACAAGCCGGCTCATGATGAGACCTCTTGTCCTTTGACCTTAAATGCCAAAGGCCATTTCCCTAGTGTGGTAGTCATAGTGGAAATGCCACTTATGTTAATCTATTATGATCATGGTAGGTTGGCTCATGATGAGACCCCCTATCCTTTTTGGGAGAAGTTTTTTTTCTTTATTTAGATTTAATTATTATTCCTCCCCCCCCCCCGTTTTTTTATTAGGCTTTATTAAGGGAGGCTCATCTAATCCTTAAGAGTGTGGGATGGAGTAAGAAGTGTAAGAATTCCAAATAAAAATGTTCCTTAGACTCCTTATTATGATGTGGAGGCAAATTATCATTCAAGTATATATGTATATATATATGGGAAAGAAACGAATTACGGTGGTTAAGGATTATGAACAATATTAAGATAATCAATTCATAAACAATTTGATAAGGTATGCTAGATAGTTCACAAAAGGAAATGAAAAATCGTTACCATGATAATTAGAAGTGATGTTGTTGAAAATTAGTTAGTGAAGTTCATACCCAAAGGAGTGGCTAAACGTATCAGGAGTAGTCATAAAAACAATATGTGTTGATGGTAAAACAAATCATGACTTTCAAGGAAAAGGAACAACAATGGGAACAACTGCAAAAAGGAACAACAACTGTTTCTTTCGAGTGAACAACGCTACCCAAAAAAAAAAGGAACGATAATCGCAACAAAGGGAACAACAGTTGTTACATTTGAATGAATGACACTACCCACAAAGGGAACACAAATCGCAACAAATGGAACGACAACTATTACGTTTGGGAAAAATGGCGCTGATGTTCAAATTCAACCATCTAATTAAGTAATTGGATACCTCCCGCATAAATTTTTAGCGAGTCTAGGATTGATTAGTCGTCAACTAAATTCATTTAATTTTATGGGTAGGTTTATTCAATGATGGAAATATTGGATGATTTGCAGTGTCATGCATTCATTTTCTATTTACTACAACTGCACATTCTTTTAGTGTAGTCACTCGACCTTTTGCTGCAGAAAATGACATATTCATCTCTTGTGTAAAACAAGGTTTATATTTGATGGATTTTTCAAAGTGAGACAAGATCAATTTGAAGTTTTAAATGAGGAACAAAAAAGAGTGCTAATTTTATTTCATTGCAGTTATCTTTTTTGGTTTTTGTTCTCCAAAACTCTTTATAATAACTTTCCTAGAAAATAAAATCCTAGAAACTCAATAAAATCTTTAAAGAAAACTATATACAATATGTACAGTGATGGAACGACGAAAATTTCATGGAGATGAAGCTGTTGGGTTACCTTCCCAGCCAACTAAAATATTAACAATAGGATCATCACTTACTTCTTGGCAAAAGGATTCTTTTGAAAGCGACTGATGGTAGAGTCGTAGTCGATGTCCATTTACCAAAAAAGGAGAACCAGACTCATCGATGGTAACTAAAGTCACAATGCCATTATCATGAAATTCATTGATTTCATATGGTCCCAGCCACCTTGTTTGCAATTTCCCAGGAAAATCCTGAAATCTGGAATCATAGAGAAGCGCCCAATCACCTTTCTGGAAGGATTTCTTCTTGATATGCTTATCATGCTAGCTAGATCTCTGCTGCTAAATAACAGTTGTGCGTTGAAGGGAAAATGAGTGTGCTTCATATAACTCATTGAGTTGTTGTAAGTGTTGTGTGTGTGCCTCTGTAAGATCCAGACCAATTTCCTAGGCCATTCTTAGAGTCTTGATCCCAAATTCAATTGGGAAGATAGGTTCTTTTCCAAAGACTAGGTGATAAGGAGAGTAGCCAGTAGTGTTACGCCATGTTGTGTGATATGCCCATAAGGCATTTAGAAGCTCGACTACCCAATTTTGATGGTTTGTTGAAACTTTTTTTGTCAATATAGCCTCCAAGACTTTATTGGTGCTTTCCACTTTCTGTTTTCCTATGGGTGATATGGGGAGGTAACCCTCTGTTTAATGTGATAATTGTGCAGAGTGGCCAAGATTTTATGTGTTTTAAATTGCGACCCTCTGTCACTGATTACTTCCCTGGGTAATTCATAGCATACAAATAGTTCAAAGGGAAATTTAATAACTACTTCCTTAGTTATGTTTGGAAAGGCCACTGCTTCTACCCACTTGGTCATATAGTCTGTTGCAACTAGCATATAATTTTTCTGGTTTGATTTTGGGTTGAAGGGGCCAAAAAAATCCAGTGCCCATCTTTTAGAAGTTTCTTCCACCATTTGTGGTTGTAGGGGCATTTCATCAGCTTGGCCTGGTCGACCCATCCTCTGACAGTTTTCACAGGCCTGGACATACTTATTTGCATATTTGAATATTGAGGGCCAGTAATAGCCCATCTGTAAAACCTTATGCCCAGTTCTGCAATCTACAAAATGTTCGCCACAGGGCTCATCATGACATGCCTTCAATAAATCGAGAATCTCATCGTCTCTTATACATCTTTGGATATGAAGATCAGACCCCATGTGGAAAATATATCCACCAATCCAGGTAAACCGTGCATTGCCTTGAACGATTAATTTCCTTTCTCTTGATGATAGGTGTGTTGGTAATTTCCTAGCTGTCAGATAATTCGCCACATCCATGTACCAAGGCGTCTTAATAGTCACATCGAACATGTGTTCATCTGGAAATTGGTCTTCGACTGTCAAAGAATTATCTGTTTTGGGTACACGTGAAAATAAATCTACAACAATATTCTCTCTTCCCAGTCGATCCTTAATGATGATGTTGAATTCCTGCAATAGCAACAACCACCGAGTAACCCATCCATTAGTAATTGATTTTTTGGCAAAATATCTAATAGCAGAGTGATCAGTATACAAAATTACTGGATAGCCTGTTAAATAGTGGAGAAATTTATTAATAGCATGTATAATGGCTAAATTTTTTTTTTTTGTTACTGTGTAATTTAATTCGACAAGGGTAAGATTTTTTCTAATAAAATAAATAACATAAGGTTTCTTGTCTTCTTCTTGTCCAAGGAGAGCGCCTATAGTGATATCTGATGCATCTGAAGAGATGTGAAATGGTAACTTCCAGTTCGGTCCTCTCAGCACTAGTGTTGTTGAAACTAACCTTTTAATCTTTGCAAATGCAACATCACACTTATCAGACCACTGAAATTCCACATTACTAGTTAAAGCATGTAAAGGTGCAGCTATTCTTGAAATTTTTTCTACGAATCTGCGATAATATCCTGCACAACCAAGGAAACTGCGTACCTTGGTTTGTGTACGAGGTGTAGGAAAATTAAGGATTACCTCTATTTTTGCTAGGTCTACCTTGATTCCATCTGCAGACACATAATTCCCTAGTACCACACCTTCAGTCATCATCATATGACATTTCTCATGACTCAAACATAGCCTAGTAGAAATGCATCATTCCAGTACCTTCTCTAAATTGTTTAAAGCTTGATCAAAATTAGTGCTAAGGGGTGAAATCGTCCATGTAAACTTCACGTCCTTCATTCATCAAATCAGAAACTATGCTTAAAATAGATCTCTGGAATGTGGCTGGAGCATTACATAATCCAAAGGGAAATACTCAGTATGCAAAGGTAGCCTAGGGACATGTAAATGTAGTTTTATCCTGGTCTTCCAGAGCAATCTGAATCTGATTATAACCATTAGAGCCATCTAGGAAGGAGAAAAATTGCTTCCTTTCTAAAGTACCAAGGACCTGATCAATAAAAGGTAGAGGAAAATGGTCCTTCTAGGTGGATTTATTGAGTTCTTTATAGTCTACATAGATTCACCACTTCCCATTCTTCTTAGGGACGATTACTAGTGGAGAGACCCACCGGATTTCTGAAATAGGATAGATGAAATCTACATCCATTAGTTTCTGTAATTCTTCTTTAAAAACGTCCCTGAGATGAGGGTTTAATCTTCGTTGGGTCTGTCAGATGGGTCAGGCATCTTTTTCAATATAGATATGATGTTTACATAGTTTGGGATCAATGTCATTCATGTCGGGATACTCCCAAGCAAAATCCTGTCAATGTTTAGAAAGGATTTGAATCAATTTTTGTTGTTGTTTCTCATTCAAATTGACATTAATATTTAGAAATCTTCCAGGTGCGATTTCAACTAAAATGATGTTATGGACAACAGTAGTGGGAATCTATTTCTCCATCAATTCTTCCAAAGAATCTCCCTGTGCTTCATTATCTAAAACAACTTTTATCATTTGACATGTTGGGTTGCTTATGATAGTTGGGTTGTTAATGAAGTTGTCGATAATATCATCTTCTAGTTGGTTTTTGATCCCAAGAGCTTCTTCCAGTGTGAGAGGAGATCGTAGGTTTTCTTCTGGATATCTAGGTGGTTGCAACTGTTGATGTATGACAGGAAGAATTGTCTTAGTTGGACGATACAGGATAAGGTTCTTTATAGAACTTCCTCTATAAATTTTCATGTTTCCTGTGCGACATCCTATGTATGCATATGTTGTTGCTAGCCACGGTTGTCTCAATATCAATGGGTGTTCATCGAGTCTAGTTCTTGGGTTGATAACTAGGAAATTAGTTGGGTATTCCCAAGAGTCGACCAAGATTTCTATGTCTTGTAATGTGCCCACTGGTTTAACCATTGATCTATTAACTAGTTCTAACATAGTTGAAGTAGGTTCGAAGGAGGTGATACCCAGGACATTATAGGTCTCGGTGGTTAGAATATTGATGGTTGCCCCCAAATCCACCAGTGTATTTGGAAAAAAACAACCCTCTATCTGAATCGTTACCATGAGATTCCCTGGGTCCGTGTACTTGACTGGCTCCTACTTGCCTAGAATAAGATTAGACAAATTTCCTACCACATGAATAGTTGATGGATTCTTAGTTTTCCTTATGGGATTCTTCCCACATAATTCTTTAATTTTTTTTGCATAAATAGGAATATCTTGCAAAGCCTATAGGAGTGGAATTTTAACACATAGATTATTTAGTTCCCCAATGATATCAAAGTTAGGATATACAACTTGTTTTTCTATCATTAGCCTCTCAGGAAACAAGGGAGGAGAAATTACGTCTTCATTAGGATTCTGTTGCTCAACTGTGTTTTCCCTCTGCTCTAATTCTTCTGTTATGACCACAGTCGATGGCTTTATTGCTAGTTGTATATCATTCTCATTCTCCTTTATTGATGAACGTTGCTTTCCTCAGGAGAAATTACATGCCCTGATCTCAACTAGAGTTCGTTGCACTCTACAGAGTTGGTTTCACCCTCCAAATTCTCGACAATTTGCACGAGCTGGACTGGTCTGTTATTAATATTCAAGTTGGGTTGAGTTGGTAATTGAGGGCCCATTTGAGGTTGAGGATTTTGGGGTAATTGAAGCGGAGCTTTTAAAGTGGGTTGATCTTGAGGATCCATTCCCATGGGTTGATTGGTCAATCCCATGGGGCGCTACCCATTTTGAGTCCAATTTGGGGCTTGGGAAGCTGTGCTAGTCCACTGTGAAGGATAGGGGTTATTATTTGAATTTTGCCAAAATGGCATAGGGTATTGAAAGTTAGGCCAAGTAAGATTAGAAACTGGTTGATTTGGCCAGGGTGCACTAGGATATTGTTGGGACTTCCAGGTGGGATTAGCAAATGGTTGGCCCTGCCATGTGTTTCCAGAATTATGCTGTTGATTATACTGCCCAGAAAAGAAAGAAGAAGGATCTTGTAGCATACGTGGGGGTCAATCTTTCCACTCGCGACGCTAAGCCATTAGATATATTGGTTATGTTTCCTCTTTTTCTTCTTTAAAGACAACTTTTAGTCCTGGGAGTGATGGACATTGCTTTGTCTCATGTTCTTTGGCACAGATGGCGCAGTTCCGAACTACATCCAAGGGACACTCTCTTGAACCATGTTTCCTTCTGCATGATGGAAAAAATATAGCCAACATCTATTCTTCTTCCGCTTGTTTCTATTTAACCTGCAAAACATCCAATTGTGTAGTCAGAGTACCCAAATTTTTTGTTTTAAATTTTTCTAAAAGATTACCAATTTTTGCTCGGGTGACACTCTCGCTAAGAATGTTGTTGCTTCTGGTGATGGGGGCTCGTATTCCTGATCTGGTTTGTGTACTAACATGTGAGAACCTGATGCACAATTGGATAATTTCATCTTATGTTTCTTGATAAATATCACCTTTTCCCATTAAATTCAATGTTTCTACCCATTCATTCTTCATACCTTTTATTAGAGTGGTTGTAAGTACCTCACCTAGTAATGTACCATAGGGTGATTTCTGCAGGTTATATTGAAATCTTTCAACATATTCTTCTAGTGTTTCATTTTCTCTTGCAGTCATTTTAAAGATTCCATCCTTTAAATCCCTGGTCCTACAATAGTCTTGATATTTTGTAAGGAAGGCTTGTTTCATTTCATCCCATGAATTTATAGTTCCTCCCCCTAATCCCATAAACCATCATAAAGATGCTCCTTATAAAGTGGAAGGAAATAGCTTTAGTTTCTGGGGTTCATAGGTATAGTCATGGCCTCTACATAGGACATCAAACTCAAATAAGAACGTGTCAGGGTCCTCTGAGATCAATCCATTGAAGGTTGGAAGATTCTGTAGTGGAATGGCTTTCATTGGGGCATTAGCAACTAGATCAACTATAGGATATTCCAAAGTGGAATTTTGGGTTTGCGATTGATTTTGTTGTGCCATTTGGTCAAAAATGTGTCAATAACCTTCGGGGACTTCTTGATCTGGGTGTTCTATTCGGGGTGGTTTATTACTTGGTCCCTTAGGAGACTAAATCACACTAGATATGCCTGGGATTTCAGGTGTTCCTTCTCCTGTCAGAATAACATGAGATCCATGTTCACATGGTTGTGGGTTTGCCTTAGCAATTTCACTGGTATCCCCTTCTCCTTCTTTCAAATTACAAGAATTTCCCTCATCCAAAGGACTAAAAAGTGGAGTATGTGTATTTTGGAAAATTTGTTCAGTCCCTTCAGTTCTGCTATGAACCTCAGCATGAGCTGCAGTTGGTGAATTTGTTGCTTGAGGGATTCGAGTAGAACCTTTTTGAGGTCCAACTAAGGCTTGAGATTCATCTTTTTAGGTGATTTTGTCTACGAAAGTGCTCCTTCCAGGGGGCACTGAGCCCTGGGATTTTGTATTTTTTGGTGGGGGTTTTTGTTTTTCATGTTCGTTCTTCTTAGTCATACACAAAGACACAAATTCTATGCACCTATATAATCTCTATGCGTCAGCTGAAGATAGGTTTTGGCGCAAGCATTTTACTTGTTTCCTATGTAGGTTCTTACCTTCTATTTTCAATACTTCATCCTCTAGAGACACAACCTATGCTATCTTTGACATTCTCCCCAGAAACAATGCCAAAATTTTGGGCTCTAAAGATGTCCTAAAAACAACCTTAGTCTAACATTAATTTATCAACCAAGGATTTTTCTTCTCTTTCAAGAATGTCAATAAAGTCTATGCAGATAGTCGTAGAGGTTTAAACCATGTAGATAACTCAGTTAAATCAAATCTAAGTCTATCTAAATTACTACAATAATCAAGTTCTTCATGCATTCATTTAAAACTCTGAAACTAATAACTCACTCAACATAATTGTAATTTGAACAATAACACACCATAAATAAAAGCACTAATCAATTTACTGAATTAATTTATCAAAGAAACAATAATTTAATCTTCGAAAACACTTAAATGAATCAATCTCTCAATGATTAATTAATCTACTGGAAAGGAACAACGAATTATTGAATATTAAAGAAGGAACAACAAATGTGAATTAAATGAAAGGAACAACAAATGTGAATTTGATAAAAGGAACAACGTGTGCGAGAATGAAAGGAATTCACAAGCGATAAACTAACAACAAATGGAAATGGAACAACAATCGACAATCTCCAAATGGAACATCGATTCTCTGCAAATGAACAACATAACTAATTCATAAAAGAATCAACACACTAACGAGTTTATCTTAACTATTTGAAAGGAAATTCAAATCACAGAACTAAAATGGAATTGATACGATTACAGGTGAGATAGTAACTCCTTCTGACTAGGCCCACGGTCTTCAGAAGATACTGATACGAAAAACTCAGTACGCAAGGATGATCAAAACACTTGAAGCTTTCATTACTTCCATAATTTATAAATCATTTACAATGGATTGTTGTATAGAATGTCAACAATTAAGAGATATGAATGCTTGGTTAAAATCCTTGGTTATCACTCTATTGTTCACTATCCTTTATATATTACAATGATATAAGTAAATTAAGCTATCATGAGGATCGAGAGATCCTCAGGATTGCTTTTACTATTTATGAAGATTGCAAGATAAAGATTCAATCTTCCTTTGAACCGTTTTGTGCCTGATTTCTTCAATCTTCAATGGCCTGTGCATCTTCATGATCTTCTTAACTCTCTTGAGTTAACAACAATCATCCATTTCTGCAATAAAATCAAAACAATTCAAACCAAAGTTTATAAAATATCTAATATCATTCAATAATATTTCCTAAAGACTTTTTAACCATTTTCTTCCCTAATTACTTCAAATTAATAGAAAAGTCAACAAAGACTACATCACAAACCATAGTAATAAGGAGAATATTTATACCTTTTTCTCAACTCAACACTGTTTTTTCTTGTTTTGATGCATTGTCTTTTGAGGGGGGGTTTTGTTCCCACGTGATTTTCCCTCTTTCTTCATTTTTATTCAGTGTTCATTGGTTGCATTGTACATGAGTACCTAATATGACCTAGTAGTCGGGACTCATTTTTTACTCCATAGTGATGTTCAGGGGGAGTGTTGGAGAAATTTCTATTTTCGGCACACTAGTTCAGTGGGAGTTAACTGACTAGTTCTATTTTAGACTTTCTAATTTTAGACCATCACTATTATGCATGCATTCCTAAGAAAATATCACTGCAGCTCAGTGCTTCTTTGCTTTTCTTAATTATAGGATGCCATTGCCTATATGAGTGAATATCACTCACTCATTGAACAAATCATAATATACATTGATTCTCATTCTTCATATTGTATCTCTCTTCCTTTTCTTGATAAATTATGTTTGTGTATGCTTTAGCTAGGTCACCTGTGCAGGTTTACATGAAACACTGACAATAATTAAATCGAGAACATTAACGAAAAGGATCTTAATATGTCCATGTAGGATATGCACCACTCAATAAAGGAAATGCAAATTTTGAAATTTTAATTGAGCAACATCAACACATTCACTGTGAAAAAATTAAGAACATGGATATGGCCTCATTTATCATAGGTCTATAAAATTAATAACGACCATATTTAATTCACATCGATATTTTCCATTTTCAAATGGACAGCGCAAGTTGTATTCAAATAAATATTGATAAGTTGTTACTTGGCCTCGGGAGCGGGAGACATCGTTTGGCGCCCAATCCCCCAAAGGATGTAGAGGCCAAGCTTAAGAAGCATTCATATCCTATTATGAGAGTCTCTTAAGAAGGGATGTCTTAACTCCTCTTACAACCCACTTATTCTCTAGGTCTCCAAAGGCCGCCTCTTTTGCATGACAGGCATGGCGCTAAGTAAAATATAACATAATAGAATTATTTCAATCCCTATGCAGTCTTGCCACAATAACCAAACTTTAATAATAGTGTCCACATGTGACAATGATATTCTAGAAATTACCTTAAGGGGCAATGTATTTATCTCGACTTCTTCAGTTTTTATTCATAAATATATATTATGATTTGTTCTCTATGTAAGAAAATGGGAGTAGACATTGTTTTTACACAAACCAAAAGTGTTTTGAGTGATATATTAACAGGTCACATAATGTTATATACTTATACATCAAGTTCTGGCTTAAGATATATACACTATATTAACCATGAGAATATCTCAACCACACACCAATCTAGGAGCTAATTAGTTGGAGAATATCTCTCATATCCAATTAGCTCTAAACACCTCCTAAATAATATAACCAAACCAATCACTTAGAGATAAAGTCTAACTCATAATCACCAATATATTAACAAATCACATCCTCTAAATATGATGACAAATCACATACAAGACAAGTAGGAGTTTTTTTTTAGAAGAAAATTTTCTCATGTATTATAGTACGGTTTAACCAAAAAATACAGTTCAATGATTTTACAAAAAAAGATATGTATTGTTCCATCCACATCTAACTATTCCCATAACCACAGGAAAAAATTCATTCATATATATGTCTCCACATCCATTCCAGCTAATAGACATTCGGTCTAATGATTCATACAAAATAAGACCAATATAGCATCAAGTCTAGGGCTAAGGTTTTCAACACTAAAATAGTGTGATACTCTGAGGGGGACCCTCATGTCCTTTTGTCCAATGTTGATAAGTCAATATACCAATCAGTCTTGATAGATAATTTTTGGACAATGTATCTGCCTCCACGTTTATTTCTCTGTAAATATGCGTGAAGTTGATCTGAGTGAAGGCTTTGATGAGATCGGTAATCTTGTCTTTCCTGCATTCAAGTGCAATGACTTGAAGCTGACCGTTGTTGTTTAACCAATCAATGATGATCTTGGAGTCCCCAAGCACTTGTAGTTCCAAAATATTGTGTCTAGTAGCCAACATGAGGGTAGCCCACACACCAAGGAGTTCTGCTTTGGTATTGGAAACAAATCCACAATTAAAAGTCCAAGTAATCTTTGAATGACCCCACCTTTTAATCAGTCCACCAGCACCATAGTGAAGTCCCTCATTTTGATAAGCGCCATCAAACTAGATAGTGTTCCATCCTAGGTATAATGTAGGTTGGATGAACCAAGGAGTAAGTATCGCCCTATCCCTTATAATCTTCAAATCGCCAAATATCCTGAAGCAAACAAATTTAATGGAGGCAGGTGTGTTTTCAAATATCACCCTGTTGCGAACCAACCAAATATAACAATAGACTAGTGCAGGGAGTTGTGATAATGTGAATTCCTCCAGTGAACATTTCTCCAAACAAGCATGTAAAGTGGAGCCCGTCCATGTACTCTGGAGATTAAGGGTGAGAGTAAACCTATGAAAAACAATTTTAGTAAATTCACAATCTAAAAATAGATGGGAGATAGATTCAGAGCTTTTGCGACATAGAGAACACATATTGGGTCCCTCCCATCCCCGACGAAGAAGATTGTCCCAGGTCAATATCTTTTCATTTGCAGCTATCCAAATGAATAATTTAATTTTCAAGGGAAGAGGCTAGCGCTAGATGTATCTCCTCCATCTTGTACACCTCTAGATCCAAAAGGTGGATGATATTGCATTATATAAATTCTTCATAGTAATATTTCCAAATCGGTCACCTCTAATCTAGTGAAGTGAGTCTTCTTGTACACTAAGATGTATCCCCACTCCAAGAAGTGTTGAGCAGTAATACTACCATTCCAGAGCTATGTCGCCCAATAGACCCAAGCCAGTGCTATTTTTCCATTTAGTGCAAAATACCCCGTGTCCAGTAGTATCAAAGGCTTGAAATAGAAATAAAAATTGTTTTTCCCGTAAATAATTCAGAAGTCTAGGAGTGAGAAAAGAAATGGATCAGAGTCCCATAATAACATCCCTTCCAATGTGTATAGAATGGCCCGATCCTTGTTTCCAACAAAGCCAGTGTTGTATAATATGTAGATTGTTCAGAAGAGATCTCCAGATCGGAGAAGCATTAGCGGGACAAGTAATTGTGTGTCTGAGCCAACTTGACAGTGATAGAGGGGTAATATATTTCCCATAAATAACACACTTCCAAATCTCGTCCTGTGTCAGTACTCACCAATGAGATTTTGTCTCCAGAGCTTGTTTGAATAGGAAAATATTGCGGAGTCCCCAACCACCTACCACTTTTCATTTTGCAATGTGATCTTAGTAGCATAGATGGAGGTTTTTTTTAGAGCTACCACCCATCCAAAGAAAGGAGAACATCAACTGTCAGATTTTTTTTAATATAGATCTCGGGATGCTAGCCAGAGCCATCCAATAGATAGCTTGACTTTCTAGGACAGATTAATAAGTATGAATAGCACAAGTGGGGAATTCTATTCTCAATTTTTTTAAGAATCCAGTGCCAATCAGTCACTTTATAACGATCTGGATTAAGAAAATAGCCCAGATATCTCAGTCCCTGTGAGATCTCAAGAAAGCAGAACGGGAAGATGTTCATATATGACTCATTGTCTACCTTTGATAGTCCTGAGTGATGAAAGGTAGATTTTGTCACATTTATTTGAAGCCCCGATGCACGACAGAAGTATTTAAGAATAGTATTGATTTCCAACCATTCTTGAGCATCAGCTCTGGTCGCGATGAGTATATCATCCATGAATAAAATATGCAATATCTTTACCAGTCTTGAAACCTTAATACCAGTAAGTTTCCCCGCAGGCTGACTTGACTTGAGAAGAATTCTCAATCATTCCAATACCAATATAAATAAGAGTGGGGAAAGTGGGTAGCCCTACCGCATACCTCTCTCATTTGTAAGAAAAGGTGTGGCTTCCCCATTAACTAGAACAACAATAGTCGCACTGGACATGCAACCCATGATCCATCTAGTAAATGGTAGTCCAAACCCAAATTGTAACAGTATCAAACTAAGAAATTCCCAATTGATACAATCAAAATCGTTTTTGAGATCTAATTTTAAGATCAGAGCCTTGAGATTATTTTGTTTAATGTTGTGTAATACTTCCTGTGCCGATCCAATCGCATCCAAGATCTGGCGACCTTTAATGAAGCCCAACTATTCACCCGATATAAGGCGAGGCAAGAAAGGTTTAATCCTATCGTCGAATAGTTTAGTGACTAGCTTGTAGTAGAGATTACACAATGCAATAGGTCTGTAATCGTTAAAGGAGGTAGGATGATTAGTTTTGGGAATCAAGTTCAAGAAAGTAGAGTTTATATCCCGATTGTCTATCCCTCTAAGTCTAGTATTTTCTACCAATTCCCAGAGATCATCATTAATCAGATCAAAGAAGTGTAGATAAAATTCAACGGTCCAGCCATCAGGGCCTGGACTTTTATCCTTTTTGAATGTATTGAGAGCCTTCCAAATCTCTTCTTTTGTACAAGTCACATACATATGTTCTGCCTCTCGATCGTAGATGATATTAGGGAAGCGACTGACAATGGAAGCTTGGTCCATGTAGTTTGTAAGTCCCTGATCACAATATGCATTTTTGAAATAATTGAAGGCCAGAGTTTTGAGTTTGTCCTATCCAGTTATTGTATCTGTCATGTCCGATTGTAGCTGCCAAATATGCTTATGATTCCTCCTGTGACTGGAAAATTGATGGAAATACTTTGTATTTCAGTCTCCACAAGTGATCCAAAGATCTCTGCTCTTCTATCACCAGTGTGTTTCCTCGATCAGTAGAATATTGTTCTACTATGTCTCAATATTCTTAGTATGTTGTGCCAAATTTGAGGTTCCAAATCCCATAGCCGCAGAGTAATCCTGAATCAAAGTTTGTATGTTGAGTTCCATCTATGAGAGTCGTTGTGTATTCTTAGTAATCTAAAGTCGGGCCCAACTTTTAACTTTTTGTTTTAAGTATTTTAATTTACATGCAAGACGTCTCTCAACGTCCACCTCATGATGATAGGACTGATCAGTCTAGACCTCCATGACCAAGCGCTCAAAATCAGGGTTCCCCAACCAACACGGATTAAACTTGAATGGATAGGTTGAGCAGTGAGAGTAAGAATCCATCTGTAGTAAGATGGGAGCATGATCCAATATGAAAGGGTACGCGACCCAGGTTCTATATCTATCTGAACGCTGAAGAAGATTATCAAATAAAAAGAAATGGTCCAGTCACTTCAAGATGCTCTCTGAACCAATCCTGTCATTCCTCCTAGTGGGAACCACCACAGTGGATAATAAATCCACCAAGTTGTTTAGTTGGAAGATATCTTTGAACTGGAAAGCCGATGCATCAGGTAAAGTTGAGTCTCCCCAAATCTCACATGGTGATAGAGTGAAATTGAAATCCCCTGCCACAATAAGATTAGGTTTAGCCAATAGACCTGTTGATGAGACTTTAGACCAAAAAGTAAGCCTATTAGTACAAGGTCCATATACATTGAGGAGGTTGACCTATCGCTTGTTAGCACAATAGGTACCTGTCAACAAAATGCCGCCAAAACAAAATAAATGCTCCAGTTATAATAATACAAGATCCCAAGCCACGAGTAACCCACCCTATTTTCCCACAGAGTTAACTACACTAACAAACTATTGTGGCTTTAAGTCATTGATGAAACCCCGAGCACATTGTTCGTCCACTAAAGTTTCTTGTAGAAAAATAACACTAGGATGGGTGTTGTCAATCAATCGCCGAAGAGAGGCCTTTTAAAGGGAACCTCCAACCCCTATACTATTGAGGGAAAGAAGAATCATGGATGAGACCTAGCTAGGGCTTTAATGCCTCTAAGCGCCCCAAGGTCAGATGTATCAATGGATGTAATAGTCGATAGAGTAACAAAAGTACAGGATTTTCTCTAAGCACTGTGAGTTTTGAAAGGAGAAGTTTCAAGTTCTAAACCTTGAGACCAAGAGAAATCCTTCTCAGAAGGGTTGGAGGAGATGTCATAGTGTGAAGTGGATGCTAGGTCTCGACTATCTCGGATAATAGGTGGCTTGCCGAGATAGGTTGTGTTAGCACTAAAAGTCACACTTTGATTGCTAAAGTGTAAGCTCAACACCCATCAGAATGTAAAATATAACTTTGGTTTTGAATAGGTGGATCAACAAGATGGATAAAGAAACAGAGAGGGAAACAAATTGCAGATCAGTAGGATACACCAATGGGCAATGGAGTCACAAACATCCCACTCATCGAAGGCACAAAATTTTCTTAACAGAAAACAAGATTATATGTTGATAGGTGGAAGAAATGAAGAAGGAAAACACAAGATTGAATGTTCAGTAAATAGAGATCCTCTCAATTTAATGAATCAACAAATACTTGAATATAAACAATGACTGATGGGCAAAAGACAACAGACCCTCTGCTGCTTAGGGATCCATAAATCATTGACATCCTCTGATCCTCAAATATACAATGTATTCAAATAAGAATAAATATAAAAAGAAGAGTTACAATCTGAAATCACATCTCTCATGAGTCTCCAATAGCAGTAATGCTTACAATCATAAAATACCCATAGGCTTACAAATGAACACACAAAAAAATTGCCTAGTCTTACTCTCTCTAGCCTCTCTTATCTCATGAATCCCCTTTTTCAAGAGATATTTCCTTATTTAAATAGACAATAGAATCCAAATTAACTAAGGAGGTCAAATCCCATATCCTCCATTGGATTCTAAGCCATGGAGATAGGTGGAAACAATCAAAGAGAGAAAAATCCAACAAACTGCTAATTTTCAGGAATTTGTTGGAAGTCATTAACAAAAGGTCTCCACCTCATTGCATGAGGCCTTTTCTGTAGCTAAATATTAGGTGTAGGTGTCCCTTGACATCTAACTGATCCTTGAGAATCCATTCGAATCCTCCTTAACACGTGGAGACCTCCCAACAAGGCAAATATCAAAATCCATGACCGCTACAAGAAATTAGGTAGCATAGTTTTGCAGAGTGGGTAACGCCACTTCTATATCCAATATATTTCAAACCATAACACATTTTTAAAAACTGAGAGAGGTTTTTGTTACTTGGAATGTTATAAACAAAAACCTCCTCTAGTTTTCAAAAAAACCTTTTCAATTGTTCACAATAAACGTTTTAAGTTAATGACTCAAAACTAGTAAAATAACTCCGCACAATTCGTTTTCTACCAGAATATTACGTAGCGCCTGTAGGTAGCACCCGACTATGTTGCACTTGTATGCAACTTCTGTTCTCTATGAGATATTATGCATCGCCTTTCAATCTTGAATATGTATAGAGAAGTGTGTGTTCTTTCATGATGACAAAACCATTTTACTTAGGTGCCTTGACCGTACCATAGGTAGTGTCTTTTACCACTAGGTGAAGCTAGCACTTAGCAAAAAATCAAAATCAATATAGCCACCTTAACCAATATTGTTCTAACATAGGCTCCATGGGGGATAGATTCCTCCATGTGAGGCTCTAAGAACTCTTGTAGTTTCAGTGCCTTATCCTTTGGGCTTGTAAAGTCTGTTGGGAATACTAGAACAACTGAGAGGGGGGGGGTGAATCAGTTGTTTATCAGCTTAAACAATTTTATTCCTTTTAAATAATTATTAATATTTCTTCATGTGTCATCAACCAATCATATAGCATATGGACAGTAAGAGTAAAAATCAT
>ML779046.1:776617-812189 GCA_009831015.1 Picea engelmannii
CACAACAGGATGAGTAGTGGTATTCTCCACAATGTCCCACAACTCGTTCTCTTGCAAAAGCAAGATCATCCTCTCCTTCCAAGCACCAAAATTTGCTGCCCCATCAAGTCTGTCTTCAACCCTCAAACCAGTAGCCATGACCCCCTTTCTGCTGAAAATCACAAATTCAAAAATTTGCCCTGTGAAGTGACTGTTGTCCCTACTTTCTGTTTGATGAAATTTCTGCCTCTCTTCAACTCAACTCTGATACCATGTTAATTTTTTCAAAACCCCAACCCAGTTTCATTCTCGCTGATTTTTCAGCCAAATTTAAATGCCAAACTCAGTTTCAACACTGTTTTAGCATATGTCACAGCGGTGTTTCAACATATGTCACAGCGGTGTTTTAGCATATGTCACAGCGGTGTTTCAACATATGTTACAACACTGTGTTTCAGCATCTATCTCAGCACTGTGTTTCAACATATGTTACAGCGGTGTTTTAGCATAAGTTACAGCACTGTGTTTCATCATATGTTACAGCAGTGTTTCAGCATATGTTACAACACTGTGTTTCAGCATATGTTACAGCACTGTGTTTCAGCATATGTTACAGCACTGTGTTTCAGCATATGTTACAACGGTGTTTCAGCATATAAAAACTTAACAGAAAATAAACTTCAGAACTGAAACATGAGGATTCTGAACATCATTTTCAACGCAGAAATAAAATATCAGCAATATGAAAAACTCAGAAAATATAGACACAAAGATATTCGGTCTAACTTCGACCCTGGAAAAACCCACAAGGGGAAAACCAGTGAGAGAGGGCTTTGTATTATTTATGAGCTTCTGAGAAATTCTTTTACAACATATTCATCTTCAGATATTTACAAAAACTTATCTGGAGATTCCTGTAGCTTTGCTCCTCGATTTCTGAACCAGAAATCCGTACAACTGTACGGTTGTCCCAGCAATTAATGTTGTACGGACTGTCATGAAATTTGTGCCAAAACTCTGCTAAGATTCAATTTATGTGCCACTAAATGTTGTTCGACAGCCTTGGAATGCATGCCAATACTCCCAGAAATTGTACCTGTTGTCTCTTTTCTTCAGCTCGACCTCTCTCTTTCTCTCTCTTGTTCTCTCAAAAAGAATGCATGAGCTCCTCTTGTTCTCTCAACAAGAATACTTCAACTCTCTTGTTCTTGGCATCTCACCAATAACCTCTTGGCATCCCACCAAGAGTCTCTTGCTCTCTCAACAAGACTGTTGTTGCTTACCCAAGAATGGGTGCGCCCTCTTGCCCAAGTTGACCTCATGAGGGAAGGTGAGGGGTTTTCTAATATAACGGTTGAGATTAGATCAGATGGGTGGATGAGATTTGGTGTCTCTTCACTCACCCTCACTTTAATAATAAAGTCACCTTTTAATTTGCATCTCACAAATTAAATGACTAAGACCCACATTCGGCACTTTCTCCCCCTTAGGCACCTAGGGAAGAGAAACACTTGCCTTGGTACTTTATTTTAATTAAAAATTTAACACTAACTTCCTTCATGTCCATTGTATTTTTCCTGCATTGCTACATTTAAAAAAACATAATGGTTGGAGAGGACGATGGACTCTTTGGCATGAATGTAGACGAGGAGTTACAGAGGTGGATACCTGTACTCTTATTTCATATTCCAGTGTTCAATATTTCATTTACTGTCTGTGTATTTGTTGTGCTTGTTCTGTTGCTTTGCACCTTTTTTATTTAATCTTGTATGTATATACTACGTATCTTTCTGCTTATTCTCATGTGAATCGTATTCTATTTTTTGTTACATTGAAATAAATAGAACTGTTTTTTCTTTCTTTTACATGTTTGTCTACATACTAACTTGCATTGATGTCCATTGTATATTCATCATTGCTACCTTGGAAGAAACAGGTTGTTTGGACATGAAGATGAATTGTTTTGTGCAACAACAGAGGGTTCTGTGGTACAATCTTCGAAAAGGTATACCAACTGTGATAGTAAATTAAATATACAAAGTAGGTGGGGGCATATAATATTAAACTATAAAACAATGACTTGGCAACAATGGGCCTTTGTGCCCTCCCCATTTCTACTTTTTCCATTTTCTATTATCCCTTTTTCTTTCTAATTTCTCTGTTTAGTGGTATTTCCAAAAATGCCTTGGTGCACAGGTTGGGAGACCCGCGGGTTCACATTTATGGTCACGCTTCTACCTTATTCCATAGTTACCCACTTTGTCAATTGCGGGTGCTGGGCTGGCGGGTTCAATATTTCTCCCCTGGCTTTTGGGGGTCTGCGATATACAAATTGGCCATCATGCCCGACATCACGCCCTATTTACTGTTACACATTTTTCCAGTCAAAAAATTAGAGGCATACAATTTGACCCTCGGGTCCTCATGTTTTCTGAGTACCCCTTGATAGCCTATTTCATATTCCATCTCCTTCCACCCTGCATGTGACATTAAGAACTATTATGGACAGTGTACAATGCATATGCTTGTTTAGCCCTTTTGATGTTCATCTACACATGCTTGCATCATAAAAAGTTGGACTAGTGACATGGCCATGAGCAGTCAGTCATCCCAGACATCAACAGACCGACAAGGCCAAAGGTAAAGATGCATACATTATGTTCCTAGTATGTTTACCAAACAAATATCCTCATCTATTTATTCATCTATGGAATGGTGAATATGATGATTTCATCTGCAATACATGGTTTGCAGTTCACAAGAAGTATCAACAAGTACAAGCGAGACATTGAACATATCACAGGTTTCACAGACTAAGATGTGTGGTTGCAAAAATCTGGCTCCATAGTTCATCAAAGCTATGCGTCTACTTGTATATTTATGCCAGTGAAAAAAGAGTACAAAAAAATAATACACACTACCATTCACTTTAGTTTTTCCTGTTAAAAAATTGTCACCATGTCTAGACTTGTAACACCCAAAGTACTATCAATAGAGGGCTTGAACAACCGTCGAACTGGACAAGTGTTCATCAGGGACATAATGGTTGTCTATAGCACCTACTTGGACAAGGAAAACAAAACTAGATCCATTATTCCTGCTGACATGACATATAAGGAGACCATGATGACAATCACACTGACTATTCCTACACAACTTGTCCAGAAACATGCAGAAAAGATATTGTCCAGTAATGGGATATCCATTACAAATTTTAATATATTTCCCAAAACAGTATATGACCGTGGTGATTGTGATCAGATTATTTTGCTCAATGAAACAAGTATTATGGAAAAAATTCCTGATGTTTGTTCAAAATATTGTTTCGTCTCGGACGTAACTATCAGCTAGCTTGCACAGAACAATGATATTTACCCAATCAGAACCATTGGCGCAGCTGTCACACTGGCGAGAAAACTTGGCTCGCAACACAATCTCCATATAAAATATGGAGAGTCAGACAACGACAAGGTAATGGTACTGTTCCCCATATCCCGTTTTGTCCTTTACTTTCTCATGTGCATGTATCTCAGGTAAGTTACACAAATATTGCATTGTTCCATGTTGCAGCTGCAATTGTTCGATACCTATTCAAAATTTTTTTCGTCAATGGAACAACAATTGCAAAAAGGACAGTTTTCACTTATGCTCTTCAAAAATATAACAAAGAAAAGGGATGCTAGAGAAAGGATCTTTTGCACAACCCAAGCAACATTTGTAACAGAGTTGCAAACAAACATAGTACAAGATCTGAAGAAACTAACTAGCTCTACAACTGTTGTGTGTATACATCTACATAATCATCCTCACTTTGCAAATAGCCTTCACCAAATTTATGTGACTTGTTTTATTTTTGTTTGTTTTTTGCGGGNTCCTATGCTCACGTTTCCAGGTTGAAGGTGTTTTGGTTGCAGCGAATGCATACTTGACCCCCTTTGAGCCTGTATGTGCGAAATGCAACTCTCTTGCTTCTACTTCCACTTTGATAAGTGATGATATGATTGATTGTCTTCGATGCAGTGAAAAATGTCCATATATATATAGACATTGCCTCAATGCTGCCATCCGAACCATGGGCAACACAACCGTGCATTGTACAATTAGGCAGCCTCTGTTACAAGATGTGCTTCCTAGGTTAGCTGAATTGTCATATGAAGCATACCTACAAAAAAAGGCAAGTAGTGTCTACATGTTGTGTGACTTTCAGATACACAACAAATTTACCTTAAATGAGGACAATGCAATATTTCATATCGACTGAAGAAGAAGAAAAAAAACATATCAAGATTTGGTAGGAAATGAAAATATCTCATGTGTCTCTGTAATATTTCTTCAACACCCAGATGAATGGTCGTCGGAATCGAGTACTTGAGAATCTAATTATAAATGGAATCGATGTTTTTATTATGATGTTTTCTTGCATCTCTCAGTAAGAATTTTTCAATGTGTCTTTGCAATATTTATTCAACACCCAGATGAATGTTCATCAGACTCGAGTACTTGAGAATCTAATTACAAATGTAATCGATGTTTTTATTTTGATGTTTTCTTGCGTCTCCCAGTGAGGATTTTGCATATTTGTTTCAGTGTGCAAGTAAAAGAAAATATCTCATGTGTCTCTATAATGTTTCGGTGTGCAAATAAACGAAAATATCTCATGTGTCTCTGTAATATTTCTTCAACACCCAGATGAATATTTGTCAGACTCAAGTACTTGAGAACCTAATTACAAATGCAATCAATGTTGTTATTTTGATTTTTTCTTGCATCTCCCAGTAAGAATTTTGCAATGTGTCTCTGCAATATTTCTTCAACACCCAGATGAATGTCCGTCAGACTCGAGTACTTGAGTATCTAATTACAAATGCAATCGATGTTGTTATTTTGATGTTTTCTTGTGTCTCATAGTGAGGATTTTGCATATTTGTTTCGGTGTGCAAAAAAAAGAAAAAAAAATAGTGGGTGGTTGTTGATTTGATCAAGGATCTTGCACGTTTTTTGGTGCCCATTTTCGACAATTGTTTTTCAACTATTTAGCCATGACAAAATTTCTGCAATTTTCTTTCGGGTGCCCAAATAAAATAAAAAATTGTCTTCAACTATACATTTATGGTATGGTATCTACATTTTCTCGATGCCCTAATTGAAAAAAAAAGGAACTCGGCATGGATTGAAACATCGTCTTGAGATATTCAGATCTCGGTATAGAGATTGCATGTGCATAAGATTGTTCGGTCCAAAAATGGGAAGCATGGCAACAAACCCCATATATCCCATGGCCCCAATTATTTTCTCGTGGGAACATATACCAGATGTAATAGAAAACCAATTCCGCAACGTGTTTTCTTTATATATCAAATTATTTGATGCAAAGGTTGATGTGTGTTGCTCTATGGAACCTTGTGGGATCTTGCTTGTGGCCTGTTTGGAGTTTACTTGGTTCTTGGTTGTATGATTCGTCTGTTAATTTGTATATCATGAAACTCCGAGTGTTGTTTGGAGGACACAGAACAATAGAATTGCAATTTTTTAGCCAGCTAGCCCGCAAGTCCGCCTGTCAATTTGTATAGCGCTGTGATGCAAATGTAATATGTGGCTTGTTTTAGCACTTTTCCTTGATCAATGAACTTGGTAAAATTAATCTCCTAGAATAATTTGAAATAAACGAATATATACTGTGCGAAGTCCAATGGTGCTATCATATCAACAAGAGGCCCTTAAAATTCAAATTGGTCGTTGTTATACTTGCGGTGATAGAATTTAAAAAATCTTTGTTTTGTTTACTTCATTTTTTTTTAAATAATAGATTTAATATCCTTTAATAATTTTATGCAATTAAATTGTACAATATCAATATTTAATATTAATAATTTAGTATTTGAAAATAATGTTAGATAGTTGATAGGGATTGCCATCCATAAATAATCACAATCTTGAGTCCGACAGCCCTCTAGTCCGTATTTCAATTTGTATATCATGAAACTCTGAGTGTTGTTTGGAGGACATAGAACAATAGAAGTGCAATGTTGAGCCAGCCATCCCGCAAGTCGCCTGTCAATTTGTATATCATGGAACTCTGGCTGCTATTTGTAGGACATAGAACAATAGAGCCTCAATTTTGAGCCCGCCAGCCTGAGAACCAACGATCCAAAAAGTGGCTAAGTATGGAATGAGGGATTTGTACATGCTTTATAAAATATCATGTCCATACTTTATAAAAGTACATATTTAGTATGTATTACTCGTTTCTCGGAAAATTTCTAGGTGCGGAAGTTGGCAGATACATGTGTTCAGATTTCCACTTACTTTTATATCACTAGCCCGACCAACCGCTTCCCCATTTCATATTGTACAAACGTTTTGGATCGCGGGTTTCCGAATAGGAGGGTTTTTCTTTTAAATAAGATATTTAACATCCTTTAATAATTTTATGTAATTAAATTGTACAATATCAATATTTAATAGCAATAACTTAGTATTGAAAATAATGTTTTTAGATATTGTTAGATAGTTGATAGGGATCACCATCCGTAAACAATCGCAATCTTGAGCCCACCAGCCCTGGAGTTTGTCTATCAATTTGTATATTGCGGAACTCCAAGTGTTGTTTGGAGGACATAGAACAATGGAAGTGTAATGCTGAGCCAGTCAGCCTGCAAGTCCGCCTGTCAATTTGTATATCGCGGAACTTTGGGTGCTATTTGTAGGACACAGAACAATAGAGGACCAATTTTGAGCCCGCTAGTCCAAGAACCCACGATCCAAAAAGTGGCTAAGTATGGAATGAGAGATTCATACATGCTCTATAAAATATCATGTCCATACTTTATAAAAGTACATATTTAGTATGTATTACTCGTTTTTCGAAAAATTTCTAGGTACAGAAGTTGGTGGATTCACGTCTTCAGATTTCACTTACTTTTATATCACCAGCCCGACTAACCGCTTCCCCGTTTCATATTGTACAAAATTTTTGGCTCGTGGGTTTCTGAATAGGCGGGTTCAACATTGCGAAAGTACACATTTAGTATGTATTACTCGTTTTTCGAAAAAATTCTAGGTGCAGAAGTTGGCGGTTTCACGTCTTCAAATTTCACTTAATTTTATATCACCATGTCAACCGACCACTTCCCTGTTTCATATTGTACAAAATTTTTGGCTCACGGGTTTTTAAATAGGTGGGCTACAGGATAGGTGGGTTGTGTTATCATATATTATTGTAGGGGTTGTTTTCTGCATTGGATTTGTCCCTTGGATGGAAAAATGTGAAGGATGGGGTTAAAAACCCACCTTATAGCGCTTATCCAAAGTTTTTATGCCTGGGGGCATTGTCCTAAAACACGCGCGATATTGGGTGGTCAAGATTTGCGTGCCCCGATTTGATGGTTTTCATCCATATTGGGGCTTCAACATGCGCGACCATTAAAGAATGAAGAGCGGGCCAGGGAAAGCAGTGGTGATTTGTTGAGGTACTACGTGTCAGTTGGCGACATGCATCAGGCACAAAAGTGGGAAGTTTCAAACCTCTTTTTGTGACCTCCGATCCTATCTCATGCCGACAAGTGGCTGCCCCACAGTCGTCCCATCAAAACCTGTCCCCCACTCCTTCTCTCTCCTCTGTCCATCACATCTCTCCTCTCATCTCCCGCCACCTGTACCACCTTGCTCCACGTCGTTCCTGCCTATGTCACCCCACAGTGTTTTCCCAGCCTCCGTGTCTCCTCCACCTAGCCATCACACACCAAACAACCTGACATTGCACCAATCGTCCCACCAGACCCCCGTCTATGTCTACTTCCTAGCCATCCCTCCAGGAATCCAACTCAGTTCCATGTGGCAGAATGCAGAGGCCGCCACATCTCACAGGTGTGGTGCTGAATCGGGCCTTTTTTATCTCGAGGAAGCAGTTATTAAAGTTGGTTGGTGGTGGTTGAACATCACTTCCACCATAAATGGAAAGCCCGGGAAGGACTGCTAGTTAGTTGGCTCAGCTACAGGTTTTTTTTGAAACATGATTGCATTTGACAGAATAGTGCATGCATCGTCTTCCAGGAAGCATGTAGACACAAATCCTTTAATGCAAAGACTCGGGCACGCCTCTATTGCAGGAGCGAAATTTTGAGTATAAGTATGGATTTCTGTCATTTTTGTAGAGGTCTTTGGTTGAGCAGAGCTCCCATTTTGTAATATGTTTTAACACTAGAACTATGTCCGGTTATGTAATCGATTTGAGACTTTTAGTTAATAGAAGTCAGTTTCTTTCCATCTCTATAAACACTGTGTTAAGACACTTGGAATTGGAGGATCTAGTTGAGGATTGTTATGTTGTTCTGATGGAGGTTTGATCATAGCAGTATCGTGATCAGTTTTACTTAGTTTCTTGTGTTGTCTTTTTCCCTCTCGCATTGAATAACTTGGAATTGGAGGATCCAGTCAAGTTGTTGTAGCTACACGATGATGGAGGTTTGATCATCATGTTGTTGCAATTGTGCCATTTGGGCACATTTCAGTGTCTGAAACCTGGGATCGAAAGCATCATCGAGCCTGATTTTATCTTCTTCAAGCTAGATGCCCATAACAGTCTTGTTCTTGTTTTCTCCTCAAGTCTTCCCTTTGCTCGCCTTTAAACTCAACCCACTGACTGAAATTAATGTGGCCCTCACTTCCCTGTGCATTTCTTGTCTGGTTCTGTGTTGTAACATCATTCTAGTGTTGAGTTTTTTCCATTGACCACCACCCATTTAAACCAACATCCACCTAAACACTGATGGGTACTGGGCTTACCCCTGCTGCAATCCAGGGGTGACTTCTAGTGCTAACATTTCTAGTGTCGTTGTCAAGGATGAAATTGAATATTTTCCCTGGGTAGAAAGACAACGTTTACTAGTTTTGAAGGTGCATCAAAACTTAGTACTTCAAATATTGCAACCTGCACTTGGTGACTCCACTGTCTCAGCTCCATTGTTTCAGTGTGGCTACTTATGGGATAACACAACAATCCGATATGGTCGTTGATGGTGAACAAAGACCAGGCACACTTTGATTGCATATCTTTCACCTGGTGACTCCATGGTTAAAGAATTGATTGGCGACTCCACTGGTTCGAGATGGAAAGAAACCTGGCACAGAGGTTTGATCCCTTTAATTTTTCCGTTGTTCCTATTTTTCCAAATGTTGTTTCTGGTCCAGATGAACGGAATGATTATTTGCCTATATTTAGAGAGCATAAAGAGGACAACCCTACATAGCATATCAGAGAGTTTCATGAACTTATGCATCCGTGGGAGATACATCATGAGGATGTATTAATGAAGATGTTCATGTTCTCGTTAGCAGGGGATGCTCGTGAGTGGTATCATTCCTTACCCCCTGCTAACATTTCTTCACTGGGAGCCTTTCATGCAGCTTTCAATGATCATTGTCAGAATTTTTATCCCTCTGAGTTAATTTTTCATAGTTGTTGTGAGGGATAAAATGATTGTATTCAAGATAGAGTTGTTTCTTATGGATGCTGTGAGGATGAGCCTGATGGCTTAGATAAGAAATCAATCCTTTCTCATCCATGTATGTCTGCATCAGAGGAAAGATATGAGGATGAAATCAACGAGGAGGAAGGAGATGCTCTGAGTGAGCTAATGGAGCTGGTGCAATCTCTTTATGCAGATTTAGAGGAATTGAAGGTAGAACAAGAGTGCTACCTTTTTGAATAAAATGAAGAGGACTTTCTAGCCCCAGAAGCAGATCTCCCTGGAAGCTCTTCTGAGGATGATGATGAAGATTTCGTGGCAGCAGAGGCCCTGCATTCTGCTCCTGATAGGCATTTTGTCTCCATCTTTGATAATTATTTTGAAGAGGAGAACTAGAGCCTTGTATCACAATTTGCTGACCTGGGGAGCAGTCAGCATGTATATGACAATTATGAGTCAGATTCTGAGCTGGATATGCAAGATTTCCAAGAAAATACAACAGATCCTTATCCTTTGTTCACTAATGAAGAATATTACGAGAAAATCATCCATCCTTGGCCTACAGAAGATGTTAAGCAACAGATTGAAGAGCAAATCTTTCCCATGGGTCATGTTTATGATGATTATGAATTTGACCCTTGGGAAAGCCAAGAAGAAGAACCAGACGAGCAACAGAAGGGGCACTTTATCTCCTGTGTAGAACTTGTCAGCGATCAACCATCATCTAAGGATAGTTAGTCTGTATTAGCTTCCCATCCGCCTGTTCCTACCAATGATATTCAGCCATGTATGAGTAGTTTTGGAGCGGAGCAGGCTTTCTGCTACAAATTTCACAAGATTTTCCACTCATTCTATGAGCCCATCGACGAGTACATGGAGTGGCATTTCCTTCATGCCTTGGAGCCACCCTATTTCATTTTAACTTCAGATTTTGAAGAGGAGCTGAAGGGTGTAAACTTTCTATTGTCACGGTTGCATCATCTACTACCAAACACTGACAAATTAAGAGTGCTTCCAGTTAGGAAGTTACTTGAATGGCTATGGTGGAAATTTTCTTTCACCTAGCACCGTGTAAAGTTTGATTAGTTTAGGGATGTACATAAATAAGATCCTTGGAGCATGTGTTTTGTTTTCATTTTATTTTTCGGCATATAATCCTCAGCAGCGTGTTTTTGAGCTTGACTCTATAGCCCAACAGAAGGCGACTGGAACTACAAAGCCATCTTAGAGCCTCGTAGTGAGGACTCTATCCCCCATGGAGCCTAATGTTATCACATATTATTGTAGGGGTTGTTTTCTGCATTGGATTTGGCCCTTGGATGGAAAATGCGAAGGATGTGGTTAAACACCCACCTTATAGCGCTTATCCAAAGTTTTTATGCCCGAGCGCATTGTGCTAAAACGCGTGCGATACTGGGCGGTCAAATAGTCGTGGTTTGTTGAGGTTCTACATGTTAGTTGGAGACATGCATCAGGCACAAAAGTGAGAAGTTTCAAACTACTTTTCATGACCTACGATCCTATCTCAGGTCAACAAGTGGCCGCCACACAGTCGTCCCATCAGAACCTATCCCCCACTTCTTCTCTCTCCTCTATCTGTCACATCTCTCCTCTCATATCTCACCACCTGTACCACCTCACTCCATGCCATTCTCGCATGTGTCACCCCACAGTGTTTTCCTAGCCTTCATATCTCCTCCACTTGGCCATCGCACACCGAAAAACCTATTGTTGCACCAATCGTCCCGCCAAAACCTTGTCCACGTCCGCTGCCTAGCCATCCCTGCAGGCATCCAACTCAGCTCCATGTGGCAGAATGAAAAGGCTGCCACGTCTCATAGGTGGGGTGATGACTCAAGCCTTTTTGATCCTGAGGAAGCAGTTATTAAAGTTGGTTGGTGGTGGTTGAACATCACTTCCACCATAAATGGAAAGCCTGGGAAGAACTGTCAGTTAGTCGACTCAGTTGTAGGTCTGTTCTGAAATTCAATTGCATCTGACAGAAGACTACATGCACAGTCTGCCAGGAAGCATGCAGACGCAAAGCCTTTAATGCGAAGACCCGGGCACACCTCTGCTGCAGGAGCGAAATTTTGAGTATAAGTATGGATTTCTGTCATTTTTGTAGAGGTCTTTGGTTGAGAAGAGCTCCCATTTTGTAATATGTTTTAACACCATAAATTTGTCTCGTTATGTAATCGATTTGAGACTTTCAGTTAATAGAAGTCAGTTTCTTTCCATCTCTTTAAACACTGTGTTAAGACACTCGGAATTGGAGGATCCAGTCGAGGATTGTTATGTTGTTCTGATGGAGGTTTGATCATAGCAGTATCATGATCAGTTTTACTCAGTTTCTTGTGTTGTATTTTTCCCTCTCGCACTGAATAACTCGGAATTGGAGGATCCAATCGATTTATTGTAGCTATGTCATGATGGAGGTTTGATCATCATGTTGTTGGAACTGTGCCATTTGGGCACATTTCAGTGTCTGAAACCTAGGCACGAAAGCATCATCGAGCCTGAGTTTATCTTCTTCAAGATGCTGGAAGGCCGGATGCCCATATCAGTCTTGTTCTCATTTTCTCCTCAAGTCTTCTCTCTGCTCTCCTTTAAACTCAACCCACTGACTGAAGTTAATGTGGCCCTCACTTCCCTGTGCATTTCTTGTTTGGTTCTGTGTTGTAACATCATTCTAGTGTTGAGTGTTGTCCATTGACCACCACCCATTTAAACCAACATCCACCTAAACACTGATGGGTACTGGTCTTACCCCTGTTTCAATCCAGGGGTGACTTCTAGTGCTAATAGGTTCAACATTGCGTTTCCATTGTTCCACCGCCTGCAAACAACACCGAGACTTCCACGATCTACAAATTAACAAACAAATTGAAATAAAATAATATATACTATGCAAATTATAATGGAACAATCATATGAACGAGAGGACATTAAAATTCAAATTCATCGTTGTTATACTTGCGGTGAAGCTAACAGTACAAAAACTTTACTTAAACATCCAAAAATTGATTTTCTTGTAACTTTCGATGCTTCTCTTATACAAACAGATCTTGGAAACTATAAACATTGCTCATTGTATCTATTCCTTGATTGATGAACATCTTAACATGTTTAATGCACTTCATAGTTACTTTTAAGACCATCAATGGTGCTTTCTTATAGCAATTCTCGCTTCTGAAAATTTCCATCTACTTTCTCTTTTGCCCTCTACTTTCCCTTTCTTTACTTTCATGTTTTTCAGAAAATGTCTAGGTTCGAGATTTGGCAGATTCACGTCTTTAGATTTTCATTGTTACTTTTATATCACCAGCCTGACCGACTGCTTCCCCGTTTCATATTGAACAAACTTTTTGAATCGCGGGTTCCCGCATAAGCGGGTTCAACATTGCATTTCCATTGTTCCACCGCCTGCAAATAACACCTAGACTTCCACGATTTACAAATTAGAAAACAAATTCCCCTTCATCTCGTATGCTTTCTCTTTCTATTTACTTGGTCCTTTTTCCGAATGTCTCATGATTTTATATACAACACCTGAAATTTTGCAATATACAAATTGCCCTCTCGACATTGTGCTTCCACTGTTCCCCTACGCACAAAAAACACCCGAAATTCCACGATATACAAATTGACAGCCGAAATCTGTCACTGAGATATAATTTGACCATCGGCCCCTCAGGTCTCTTGGGTATATCTTGTGACCCTTTTTTTTTTCAATCCTCCCGACCGCTTTCCATACTTGGGCATTTCTTGGAATCTGTTTTGCGGGTTGGTGGGTGGATGAAATGTACAATGCTTGGTCTCTGTTCGCCATCACCACTACCTTCATACTTATTTCCAGATATGCAATTATTAATCTTTAATGCTAATATTTCATCGTCCAGGGATCGTTAAGATTGTCATTAATATCCAGAAGGCCGAAGAAGATTTTTCATTACTACGAATTAAACCAAGATTTGCGGAGAAGAGTGTTATCCTTTCCAAGTATTCATTTCAAACATGATGCAATCTCTTTCGTGCACCGGCCGGTTGGCGCCTTGAAGAAATATCTAATTCTTAATCGCTCTTCTCCGTCATCGCCACCTTCGCATTTTTTTCTAAATATGCAATTAATGAGCTTTAATGGTAACAACTCATTATGCACGAACCCTGGAGATTGTCATTTATCAACGAAAGGATCGAGGAGATCTTCCATTGATATGCATTAGAAAAGGATTTGCAGAGGGTTATATTATCCCTCCCCAATTTTCATTTCAAACATCGTCTGGAGCAAACGATAATTCTTGTTAACTTATGGTAGCAGTTCTTTCCAGATATAATAAACACCTTCGGACATGATGGCTAGAGGTTCCATTATTCCAGGGCATATTCTCACTACTCATCTCCCTCCACCCAGGATCAAAAAAGGAGATGGTCCCTTGGTACACCGAGAGATATATTTCAAGCCAAATAATTCCAAGGCAACCCTGCCTACTCAGAGAACCTGCTCAGTTGCATTGATGGCTGGCACATAGGTTGATGCCATGGATTTCGAGTCGGAAGAATATGATCTGATGGATGATGATATGACAATGGATGATGGAAATGCAGAGATTGTTCCCACTCCTGCAACCAAATTGAAATCAACCATAATGGGCAGAACTTCCCGGCTCAGTGATGGAGGTCCTGACAACACCAAAAGAAGGAGTTTCAGAAAAGAAACCGATGTTGAATGCAATAGCCGCTTTGCAGCTCGAAAGTAGGAAATCTAGAGGTCCAAATTAGTATGTTCTGGGCAGAAGACTTTCACTGTAAGGAAATGATATGTAGATGCTCCCATAGATATATTTCAAGCTAATAAACTATTCAATTATGGGACTATTGTCTTGTTCTCTGGATATACAATTAACATCCTAGGGGATGAGGACTAGAACTCCCATTGGTGAAAGGCATATTTCTACTAGTCATCACCTTCCACCCAGAATGGACTAATTTGGGCCTCTAGAATTGCACGTGAAACCTGTATCCCTGAAGTTTTCAACTATGGAGAGGCGGTTTCTTAGTGTGTCCTAAATTTCCGTTAAGGGCTATTCCATTTAATTCTTTTAGTCTTCTTCCTCATGGGAAGCTTCTGAGAACCATCAATTTTACCACAGGATGATCCATCGAGGAGAAAACTGCAAGGATTTCCTAAAAAAAAGGCATGGTAATAAGTTTTGCATGCATGTTGAAGAGCATCTCGATGGCTCCTTCATGTTGCAGATCCCGTGCCTGTGTTTGTGGTAGATACGTTCAATTTTTTGGCCCAAATAACTGGGTCCAATTTCTAAGGATAGATGTACAATGCTTAGTGTTCGTTTTTTTTTTAAATGGATTTGCTATTAAAAAACGTTTCCTTGGAGTCTTGGTTGTTGCTTCTTTTCTGGATTTAACGCCTCTTCTCATTAGCATGGTTCGGTAGTCTTGTAGTTCTTTGATATTGTATTTGCTTAGGTGATTTGTTCTAAAATAGAGCATCTAACAATTATATGACAATGTACTGTGTCGATCCATCAGGATTTTATGCAAAAAATAAATAAATTACACACAGTTTCAAACCAACATTCAATTATATTCGTAATGCAGATAGAACATAGCAATATCAAATCACAATGTTGCAGCAAGATCGTCATTCTTGTTTCTAGACATGCAATTATTAAGCTTTAATGCTAACAACCCATAATGAAAGAAGTTTAATACTTAAGTTAATATGTTGTAGTCATGGAAGAATGTATCAAGAACACACTTACACCCACAAGTTGCAATAAAATCTAATCTTCAACAAATATTTTGCTGACAATTACTAGAAAATCATGGTTTTGCAACAATGGGGCTTGTTTGAAACCGATTCACACTTAAGAAAATTGCCCTCCTCCTTTCTCTTTTCCCACTCTTTTATCCCCTATAGTTTCTCTTTCTGGTTACTTAATCATTTTTTTTTTCCAAAAATTCCTTGTTGTGCGGGTTGGCGGATTCACGTGTTTCGACTGAGCACTTCCCCTTTGTCTAAATTGCACTTTCCATTGTTCTGTGACCTACAAATAGCACTCCGACTTCTGCGATATGAAAATTTACTTCTGGATTCCCACATCATTGCCTCCTCTGTGTTACACATTTTGCACCAAAATGTTCCGATATATACAATTTGACACTTGGGGCCTTACGACTCCTCGGGAATCCATCACCCTATTTTGAAGCCCGTCCGACCACTTTCCACACTTGACAATTTCTTGACATCTCTTTGGCGGATCGTTGAGTTCAGGGGTTCGGGAAATTTCAAATTTCTAGATGTTGTTTCATGTGCCCGCTACCTTCAGATTTCTTTCCAAGTATATGCAATATGTATACAACTTATCCAGCAACACACAAAAAAGATCTTGCCAGGAAATGGAATATCTATTGCAGATTTGAATATATTGGACCTTATTTTCCCTCTTCTATACTTGACCAAATTACTGTTTCTTTTTCCCCTCCACTCTCTCTTTCTCTTTACTTAGTCATTTTTTTTCTGAAAATGCGACTCTGACCAACCAGTAGCCATTCGATGCCTAGGCACTTTTCAAATCACGAATTCCTAGACACTCGGGCTCTATATTGAACTTCTATTGTTCCGTTACCTGCAAACAACACCAGGACCTCTGCCACAGGTTTCAAAATGTGTTGACAAGGGTTCCCTCATTCCATGCTTAACCACTTTTTGGATCACAGGTTCTCAGTATGGTGGACTCAAAATTGGGCCTCTATTGTTCTGTGTCCTACAAGTAGCACCTAGAGTTCCGCGATATACAAATTGACAAGCGGACTTGCGAGCTGGATGGCTCAACATTACACTTCTATTGTTCCATGTCCTCCAAACAACACTCAAAGTTCTGTGATATACAAATTGACAGATGAACTCCAGGGATGTTTAGCTCAAGATTGCGATTGTTTACGAATGGAAAAGTGCTAAAATGAGCCATACTAAATTTGTGTCATAGAGGTTATATTAAAGGGAAAAGCATGTCCTCTATAGTTCTGTGTCCTACAAACAACACCATGATTTTCACGCTATACAAACTGACAGGCAGACCACAAAATCTTCAATCCTCGATTACAAAAACGAGTCTGATCGACCGTTTCCCTATTCCATACTTAGCCACTTTCCCAGAATTCTGCAAATATACAAACCGACCGCTGAACTACCCCATCATGCTCTCTTCCGTTTTACACGTTTTGCAATAAAACATTTTGATACATAAAATTTGATCGTGGTACACTCGCCTCTCCTGGGTATCCCCTATAACCCTATTTTGAATCCTGTCCGATCGCTTTTCAGACCTTGCCATTCGTTCCTTTCTCTCCCTCGTCTCCATGACCTTCATACATGCCTATAATAAAAAAATGTTTATATATATATATATATATATATATATATATATATATATATTACATTTTGCACTGAAAAACTTCTGAGACATACAATTTGACCGTTGGGTCCTCACGTCTCTATGGAACTATTGTCACCCCATTTTGAAGCACATCCGTCTGCTTTCCATACTTCGCCATTTCTTTGATTTTCTTCTGCGGATCATCGGGTTTGTGGGTTCAAGAAATATCCAATTCCTAATCGTTGTTTCCTCTGCCCGTGCCCTTTTGCAATTACCAATTATCAATTATATATAATATTGTATTTCTAAGTATGCAATTAACAAGCATTAATGCTAAACCAAGATTTGAAGAAATATCCCATTAATTGGCCTAAAGCCCAAATTTTTGGATGGTTATATTATCCCTTCCGAGTGTTAATTTCAAACATCATGGAATGCCAGTTGCGCGTCATCGGGTTGGTTCGTTCACGAAATATTCAATCTTCAATTCTGAAAACGATTCTGACCGACCGTTTCCCTATTTCATACTTAGCCACTTTCCCAGAATTATGCAAATATACAAACTGATCGTTGAACTCCCCCATCATGCTCTCTTCTGTTTTACATGTTTTGCAGTCAAAAATTCTGATACATAAAATTTGTCCGTGGGACACTTGCCTCTCCTGAGTATCCCCTGTAACCCTATTTTGAATCCCGTCCGACCGCTTTTCAGACCTTGTCATTCGTTCCTTGCTCTGCCCCGTCTTCGTGACCTTCACACTTGTCTATAATAAAAAAAATGTTTTAATATATATATATATATATATATATATATATATATATATATATATATATATATCTTGTTTCTAAATATGCAATTAGTGACATTTAATTCTAACAACTCGTCGTGTAGCAACTGTATAGATTGTCATTGATGGGCGAAACGCTCGAGTAGATCTCCTATTAATATGCATTAAACCAAGATTTGCAGAGGGTTATATTATCCCTTCCGAGTGTTGATTTCAAAATCATGAAATGTCATTTGCACGTTGTCGGCTTGGCACGTTCACGAAACCTCCAATCCTTAATTTCTCTTCTTCGTACCCACCACCTTCGCACTTATAAATATGGAATAAGTAATATTTACTGCTAATAGTTCATCATGCACCACCCATACATATTTTCATTAATCAGCGAAAGGCTTGAGGATCTTTCCCATTCATAAGCATTTAACCAAGATTTTGCGGAGAGTTATATTATCGGCTCCAGTTTTTCATTTCAACCATCATCTGGAGCAAATCAACGTTCTCATAAACCTATGGCATCATCTCGACAGCAGTTCTGTGGAGATACAATGAACATCTTCGGGTGTGAGGACCAGAACTTCCAGTGGTCCAGGGAATATTCTTATTACTCAATGACGACAACCCCTCCTCAACCCGCGGGTTGGAAGGTTACGTACACAGGATCTTTTCCCTTATACTGGTCCGAAGAGCTCTCAACAACCACTCTTCTATTTCCCTTTTGGGAAATCTACACCCACAGTGAAACCTCGTGAGATTCCTCCCTCATGCTTTGGGGAATCAGACTTCATGATATCGCGAATCCTGCGGTCGAGCGTCCGGTCACTCAGACCCCCGAATCCCGAAACTCCGAAACTCCGATATCAACTCCGAGTTTTTGGCTTTCACGAGTTCGCGAGTTTTGATGACATACAACTCTGCTCCACAAACCCTAAAATCCCGATATTCTATTTCTCGAAATCCCAGAACGTCAAATTCCGACATGGTTCCCAGCGTTGGCCCCACAACTAGAATTTTCTCCATTTCGGGACTTCAACTCAATTGACTTCTACATCGACAGTGTGCCACCTTTCCCCCTCGCTAAATTTTCTGGCCCACACGATCCTTTTGTCCCTTCGTGACTTCGCATTTCGTGATTTCGTGAGTCCCATTGCAAAGATTATGGGACTTCGACCTACGAAACCCCGAAATAGGAATCTGCTTGCAAATCCAATGGCCCTTGTCGGCTTGGATCTGCGGTTCTGCCTCTCCTAAGCTTGGACCCCCCAAAGTATTCGTCGTAACTCCCCTGCTACTCTGTGAGATTTTTTGGCTCGCGGGACTTCGCGAATTCTCCACAGAGAATTCCGACTGTCCATCCTTCCCTTGAGAACTTCTGTGTGAACTAAGCAAAGTATCTCTCTCCACGGAACTTGTCCTCCTGCGGTTGATGTCGCTACACCTTATTTTGATTCTTCAAGGCACTTAGCCTTTGGCTTCTTCGACCCCTTCGAAGGTTCAAATCCTTCTGAGCTTTCCCATGACTTTGAGTCTTTCAGAAAACTCTTGCACGCACTCCTTGCGGTGACCTTCAAACACTTCCAAGTGTTGAACTTCTTCGACTCTGTGCACACCCTGTAGCTGCAGTCTCTCAATACTTTGCTCAGGTTCGCAACTCTGAGACTTTACTCGGCCTGCGCACTCCTTGCATGGCTCCCAGTGCCTGACTGCACTTCTGAGTGAATGAAAACAAAAGCTACCCTATCTGAGCTTTCAGAGACAAACTTCTGAACCCTTTGTCAACGCACTCCTTGCAGACAATTCAACTGCACTCCTTGTAGGAACTCTTGCTCAGATAGAGAAACAATTGAAACTCATTTCTCTTACTCTGTCTCTCTCTCTCTCAGATTTCATCAATTCAACAAGAAATCATTCATACATAGCATAAAAGCAAATGTACAGCAAAAAGAGTAAAATAACCATGAGCATAACATTTAGCATACATACACGGAGAACCAACACAACGCCATGAATTTGAATCAAAGTTCTTTTCTTATTAATTCAAATCTTTGTACATGGGTGTCTTCAAATTACAATTCTCCCTTCTCAGCTCTGTATGCTCTTGCTCATAATATTCATGCTTATCTTACAATACACAATGAGGGTGTATATATCCCGTTTCCCTCTTGCGCTCTAAAACTGTCTAATCTACACATTAAATTCTATCTATTCGCATTTACTATTATAAATGCCTTCTACCTACTAAGGACGAGAGCGGATCGCTCAAGGTACATTTACATTTTACAAGTGTGCCTCCACTTGATGGTTTCATTAATGTCTCAAAGTAATTTCAAAATTTGCGCTGGGTGCTTGTCCAGCTGTCTTTGGCCTCCGCGCTGGCTCGCTTGAGATGTTCCTGCATCATACTCCCTTGATTGAAAATTTTCATGGGCTCATGTCCATGAGCTCACGCATTGTCTGTCCATGCCTCTGGATCTATGCTTCATTCTCCCAGCTGGCATCTTCAACTGGATGGCCCTTCCACTTGACCAAATATTCAAAGTATTGCTTTCGCCTGGTCTTCATGCTAACCCTTTTGTCCAGTATGTGCTCCATCTGTGGCTTCTCTGCAACTGGCATATGTTTTGTCCACTAGACCTCTCACTGTTCATTTTCCATCCCTATTTCCTCAAGTTTATATGGGTACAAATCTGAGATATTGAATATCAAAGAAATTCCAATCCCATCAGGTAATTCAATCTCGTAATCATTTGCCCCAAATTTCTTTAAGACCTTACATGGTCCGATTTTCTTCATCTTCAGTTTATTATATGTTCCTCTCGGGAACCTTTCCTTTCTCAAATGTGCTAGAATCAAATCACCAACCTCAAATTGAAGTTGTTTCCTGTGTTTATCTTCTCTGCGCTTATATTCCTGGCTTGAACTCTGCAATCGCTCCTTCACTTGGCTGTGAAGTTCCTTCATCGCCTCTGCGAAATCTTCTGCACTAGCGCTCCTAATTGCAATTTGTTATGAATCTCTCAATTCAGAAATTCCTCTCGGCTGCATGCTATAGACAATTTGAAATGGAATCTGTCCTGTGCTTCTGTTAACCGAGTCATTATAAGAAAATTTCGCCTGTGGTAATATGTTGTCCCACTGGCTGTGGTGTTCTGTCACCAGGCTTCTCAGCAAGTCTCCCAGACTTCTGTTTACCACTTCCATTTTTCCATCCATATGAGGATGATAAACCAAACTAAACGATAAGTTAGTTCCCATCTTCTTCCATAACGTCCTCCAAAAGTGTCCTATGAACTTAGTGTCTCGATCCGAAACTATGCTTCTTGGCAAGCCGTGAAGTTGAATGACTTCTTTGAAAAACAGATTCACAATGTGAGTTGCGTCACTGGTCTTCTGACATGGAATGAAATGTGCCATCTTGGAAAATCTATCCACCACCACAAATATTGAATCAAATCCTCTTTGTGTTCTTGGCAACCCCAATATGAAATCCATACCGATTGCATCCCACGGCTTCTCAGGTATGGAAATGGTTGATAAAATCCTACATTCTGTCTCTTTCCTTTCGAATGCTGGAAAATTATACATCTTTCCATGAACCTCTTGATGTCTGCTCGCAATCCCGACCAAAAGTATGACTCATTCAACTTTGTGAACGTCTTGTCATGACCAAAGTGGCTGGCCAATCCTCCACTGTGTTTCTCCTTCAACATATTCTCCCTCATGGAGCATTTCAGAATACAAAGTTGATTACCTTTAAATAGTAATCCTTCCTGGATCATGTATTCTGCCCATTGGCTTCTATCTCTGAGAATTGGATTCTTAGTTGCTTCATACGCCCCTTTAAAATCTGGATCATCTCTGTACATGTTCCTGATATCATCAAAACCCAATGTTTTGACTCTGAACTCCTGTAATAGAAAACACTTCCTGCTCAAAGCATCAACAACTTTGTTAGCAGTACCAGAAATATGTTTAATCACAAAAGTGAAATTTTGCATATACTCAATCCATTTAACATGTCTCTGATTCAACTTCTCCTGTTGAGTCACAAACTGCAATGCATGATTTTCATTGTATAAGACAAACTCTTTCGGGATCAAGTAATGCCTCCATTTTTTTAATGCCTGGATGATAGCATAGAACTCCTTATCATAAGTGGAGTATTTCACCTTCGCTTCATTCATCTTCTCGCTGAAGTATGCTATCAGCCTGTCATCTTGACTCAAGACTGCCCCTATTGCAAATCCACTTGCATCGCATTTCACTTGAAATGTCTTTTGGAAATCCGGTAACACCAGAATAGGTTGTTCCGTGATCTTCCTCTTCAACAAATTAAAACTCTTCTCAGCTTCTTCTGTCCAGTGAAAAGACTTATGTCTCTTCTTCACTGTATCCATCATCGGTGCACTAATTCCACTAAAATTTCTGATGAACTTTCAGTAGAAAATAGCCAATCCGTGAAAACTTCTCACCTCAAATATGCTCTTCAGCGATGGCCAATTCTTGATCACTTCCACTTTATCTGGATCCATCCTCAATTTATCCGCAGAAATAACAAACCCCAAATAAATGAGCTATGTCTTCATGAATGAGGACTTCTTCATATTTATCAGCATCTTCTCCTGCTGTAACCTCTTCATCACTGTAGCCAAATGTTTCAGATGCTTTGCCACTGTTTTACTGAAAATCAGTATGTCATCCAAATACACATTAACAAATTTTCTGATGAACTCCCTTAGGACTTTGTTCATCAACCTCATGAAGGCACTCGGCGCATTTGTTAAGAAAAATGGCATAACAAGCCATTCATACAACCCTTCATTGGTTTTGAATGTTGTCTTCCATCTGTCACCTTCTCTCATGCGGATTTGATGATAGCCTCTTTTCAAATCAATCTTTGAAAATAATTTTGCTCCACTCAAGCAATCCATTAGATCATCCATCCTTGGCAATGGAAATCTGTACCTGATGGTTATCTTGTTGATCACCCTAGAGTCAATACATATCCTCCAACCTTCGTCTTTCTTCGAACTGAGTACTGTCGGAACAACACATGGACTCAAGCTTTCTCTGACCAAACCTTTGTCCAACAAATCATGGACTTGTCTTTTGACCTCTTCATTCTCCTACGGCGTCAATCTGTACGCGGCTTTGTTTGGAAAACTAGCTCTGGGTATGAGATCAATATGATGACTCACACTTATGATCGGTGGCAACGAACGAGGTAGTTCATCCACTACTATGTTAGTGAACTCTTTCAATAGTTCATGAATCTCTTCTGGTAAATCATCTACTCTTGTGTTGGTTAAAACAATCTTCGGTTTCCTGACCACAATAAATTGCAGTTCTTCCTTCTTCTTGACCTCTATAAGAAGTTCCTTCCCACTCATGAGAAGTACAATGTTGCTTACTTCAGGTTTCACCTCATTATCTTTGATTGGAAGCAACATGTGAGTTCTCCCATTCTTCTCTAGGGTGTATGTGTTCATTCTCCCATCATGAATCACATTCCTATCACATTTCCACAATCTACCCAGCAATAGATGACAAACATCCATAGGAATAACATCACAAAGTATCTTATCATTGTATCCTCCTATCTTAAATTCAACCAAACACTGTTTAGTGACAATTACCTGATTTCCTTTTTGTAGCCACGAAACTCTGTATGGGCTTGGATGATCAATCATCTGTAGCTCCAACTTTTCTACCACCTCTGTAGAAACGAGATTATCTGTGCTACCACTGTCCACAATGACCTTGCATACCCTATCCTTGGTCTTGCAAGCAGTCCAGAAAAGTCTATTTCTTTGGACTGAACTCTCCACCTCCTTCTCTGGTGTCAAAAGAGCTTTTCGCATCATCAACGATCTTCCGCCTTCAACATCTTCTGCCTCAATGTCTTGCTATTGTGCTTCGGCGATGTGAGTCTCTCCACTCTCTTTCTTTTTATCTGGACACTCGTAAGGCTTGTGCCCATTCTTTCCACATGTGAAACATGTTATTAGTCCACCTCTTCCTCTTCCTCTACCTCTAGTATGAGGAAACATGTTATTATCAGCATACTCTCCTCTCTATTCGGTATGCTTCCCTCACTGTGAGGTTCCACCTCTCTCAGTTCGAGTCTGAGGTTTCTTCCAATCCTCCTTAGGCTTCTGGTTTTTATCCTGGGAAATTGATTTGCCTCTGGACTGACTTCTTCCTCGGCCTCTTTGACCCTTCTTTCAGCTCAGCTTCTCTTCAGCCTTTAGAGCCATCTGATAAGCATCTTCCACCGTTCGGATGGTTACCATGCTCATCTCATCCTGAATTTCGTATCTCAGGACATTCATGTATCTGGAAACCTTTTCATCATTGCTTTCCCAATGACCTGCCCTGATGTTCAGCCTGTAGAATTCTTCAGTGTATTCCTTCACTGTCATTAGCTTCTGTCTCAGGTTCTGCATTCTTCGAAATAGAGTAATATGGTAATCTCTGGGGATGAATTTCGCCTTCATCTTCGCGATCATTCTATCCCAGCTTTTGATCTTTTGCTTGCCTTTGCAACGTTTGTTAGCTTGTAGCTCATCCCACCATAATGTTGCATGTCCCTTCAATCTTGTGATAGCATGTTTGAACTTCTTGTCCTCTTCGACATCTTCATAGTCAAAATATGTGTCCAGAGCTCTAATCCAGTATAGAAGCTCCTCTGCATCCATATTTCCCTCATAAACTGGAATGTCCATTTTCGCTCTTGCACCCATTCTTGCAATAGCCCTAATCAAACGTTCATTTGTGGCATCTTCAGCTGCAACTTCCTCTCCTTCATGTTCAGCCTCAATTTCACTTTCAGAATCACTAAGATCCCCAGCATTGACTGTGCGCCTCTGTGTTATCTCCATGTCTTCGAGTCTGGCGCGTAAGTCACGCATCTCTCTCTCCATGGATGGATCAGTCATCTCCCTACCCCTTCTTCTCGGAATTTACCTCTCCTCTGGTGGATAGGGTGTTTGCCTGTCCCTTCTCCTTGGCGGCATGGTGAATTCTCCTTTTCCCCGCTACAGAGAGCAAAGAAACCTTTCTGAGCTCTGATACCAAACCTAATGGAAACCCCTCGTCAACCCGCGGGTCGGAAGGTTACGTACACAGGATCTTTTCCCTTATACTAGCCCAAAGATCTCTCAACAACCGCTCTTCTATTTCCCTTCCGGGAAATCTGCACCCGTGAATCCTGCGGTCGAGCGTCCGGTCACTCAGACCCCCGAATCCCGAAACTCCGAAACTCCGATATCAACTCCGACTTTTCGGCTTTCGCGAGTTCGCGAGTTGCGATGACATACAACTTTGCTCCACAAACCCCGAAATCCTGATATTTTGTTTCTCGAAATCTCGGAACGTCAAATTCCGACACGGTTCCCGGCGCTGCCCCCACAACTAGACTTTTTGTCGTTTCGGGACTTCAACTCAATTGACTTCTACGTCGACAGTGTGCCACCTATCCCCCTCGCTGACTTCTCTGGCCCACGTGATCCTTTTTTCCCTTCGATATTTCGCGTTTTGTGATTTCGCGAGTCCCGTTGCAAAGATTACGGGACTTCGACCTACGAAACCCCAAAATAGGAATCCGCTTGCAAATCCAATGGCCCTTGTCGGCTTGGATCTGCGGTTCTGCCCCTCCTGAGCTTGAACCCTTGAAAGTATTCGCTGTAACTCCCCTGCTACTCTGCGAGATCTGTCGGCTCGTGGGACTTCACGAACTCTCCATGAAGAATTCTGACTGTCCATCCTTCCCTTGAGAACTTCTGCACGAACTAAGCAAAGTATCTCTCTCCATGGAACTCATCCTCCTGCGGTCGACGTCGCTATGCCTTCTTTTGATTCTTCAAGGCACTTAGCCTCTGGCTTCTTTGACCCCTTCGAAGTTTCAAATCCTTTTGAGCTTTCCCATGACTTTGAGTCTTTCAGAAAACTCTTGCACGCACTCCTTGCGGCGACCTTCAAACACTTCCAAGTGTTGAACTTCTTCGACTCTGCACACACCCTGTAACAGCAGTCTCTCAATACTTCGCTCAGATTCGCAACTCTGAGACTTTACTTGGCCTGCACACTCCTTTCACGGCTCCAGTGCCTGATTGCACTTCTGAGTGAATGAGAACAAAAGCTACCCTATCTGAGCTTTCAGAGACAAACCTATGAACCCTTTGTCAACGCACTCCTTGCAGACAATTCAACTACACTCCTTGTAGGAACTCTTGCTCAGATAGAGAAACAATTGAAACTCATTCCTCTTACTCTCTCTCTCTCTCAGATTTCAGAAATTCAACAAGAAATCATTCATACATAGCATAAAAGAAAATGTACAGTAGAAAGAGTAAAATAACCATGAGCATAACATTTAGCATACATACACGGAGAACCAACACAACGCCATGAACTTGAATCAAAGTTCTTTTCTTATTAATTCAAATCTCTGTACATGGGTGTCTTCAAATTACAGTTCTCCCTTCTCATCTCTGTATGCTCTTGCTCATAATCTTCATTATTATCTTACAATACACAATGAGGGCGTCTATATCCTGTTTCCCTCTTGCGCTCTAAAACTATCTAATCTACACATTAAATTCTATCTATTCACATTTACTATTATAAATGCCTTCTACCTACTAAGGATGAGAGCAAATCACTCAAGGTCTGTTTACATTTTACAAGTGTGCCTCCACTTGATGGTTTCATTAATGTCTCAAAGTAATTTCAAAATTTGCGTTGGGTGCTTGTCCAGCTGTCTTTGGCCTCCGCGCTGGCTCACTTGAGATGCTCCTGCATCACTCAAATCCTGCCGCCCAGAAAGAAGTAATTTGGTGATCTGGATTATTTTCAGCACGAAATGAGATCGGCGATATAATAAAGAAATGCACAAAGATATCACAGATATTCAATAACATAATATAAATGTATTAGAGATGAAACCATAAACACATATATATATAGTAATACACGATTTCTATTAATGAAAGAAGTGTACAGAGACTGTAAAAATACAGAGTGAAAGACTCGCTAGAATGGTGGCAGCTTATCTCTGAGAAGAGATGTGACGCCTACTCGCATTCGCAAGAAGATGATTACAATGAGGCTATGAAGGAATTTTTACAATAAGAAGGAATGCCAAAAACCCTAGACATCCAAAAAAACCTAACCCTAGGAGATGAAGTGCCAAAAGTCATGTGGGCCCCGTTTGGGTAAGTGAGTACATCAACTTCCCGGGGTCGTAACTTTTGCATATGATCTCCATTTTAGGCATGTGATAGATCGTTGGAAAGGTATCATCGAGGAGATTCATTTTGGGGGATCAATCATGCCTTTAGATATCATTGAGAAATTCAAACTCGAAAAACCTTCATTTGGGCCCTCAAAATGGCCCCAGAAGTTAAAACCTGCTAAAAATAGTAAATTGCCAAAATTGCCAGAAAACTGTTTTGAGCCATTTGGAAAAGGTGGGTGGCCACTGATATCCACCTGGATCAATCCTCCTTCCTTAGGAATTAATGGTATCCATTGCGTTGAGTTCCCGGGGGAGAGGGAAAAGTGTTTGTTGAATCTGCATCTTGGTGAGCTGTTTGTCTTGTTGGAGACATCACGTTGCTCAGTTTGTGGAAATTTGTCACGAAACTGTTGAGGTTGAGGTTGTTCAACAAGTCGAGATACATGAGAGGATGATGTGAAAAAGGAATCTTTGCACTTTGCTGCATCCTTGTCGACCTGCTTCTGTTGGATAGAAGGTGCTTGGGGCAAGGCTGTAGTGGTTGCAGTGTCTTTTTGTTCTCCTTTTGAACAGATTGTGAAGAAGCTAAATTTTGCAGTATGAGATACTACCTTGCGACACTTTTTAGGTGGAGCAGTAGTCGGAACTACCTCTGGTATTCTGTAGAGATGACCCCCTAAAGTAACAATGACACTACGGGGTCGAGACTCATAAACAACATGGTGTCTCCGCATATATGGTTGGCCCAAGAGAACATCACAGACATCCAGTGGGGTAACATCACATAATACCTCATCCTTGAAGGGTTGGATGTCGTATGACAATCGACATTGTTGGTTGACACAGAGATCTCTTCCTTGCCGAAGCCACCTGATGTTGCATGGTTGCGGGTGTGGTGTTGTTGACAATCCAAACTATTTGACGACCTCTATTGAGATGAGGTCTTTTTGGCTTCCTCTATCAACAATAAAATGCAGCGGGGTCCCCTTCACCCACATCTGTGAATGAAAAAGGCGCTCCCCCTCTTCAGGATCTATTGGTTCTTCTGGTTGAATTGTTGCGGTCATGACAATAGCAGTGGGGTCTGTGTCAATGATCTATCCTTTACCAATATTTTCAAAATCAGATTCTGAATCAGGGTTCAGCTCCTTGTCTTTGATCTCGACCACCAATGACTGTTTTGAGTGACATTCATCGGTGTTGTGCCAGGGGATTTTGTGGAAATCACACCATTTTCCGGTGTCCTTCTTTGTCTTCCTGTGACCCTTCTTTTCCTATGTCTTGGACAGGTTTTCGGGAGAGTTTTTGTTAGGGTCATCTTTGTCACACTTTGGTTGTTGCGGATTTGCAGACCCGGATTCTTGTTTGTTCTGGTGCTTAAATTTCTGCTCAATTTTAACAACATATCGATAAGCAGCACCGAGTGATGAGATGTCCAGAAAATCCATTTCAGTTTGGATGTATCTGTGTAGAGCCCCACGGTATTTCAGAACCAAATGTCTCTCGGAGTCTTTGATACCCAGCTTGGTGCACAAGGTATGGAAGGTATTGGTGAACTCCAGAACTTCTTGGCCCCTCTCTTGCCGCAATGTGGTCTATCTCATGTACTGGTCCTCATAGTTGCAAATAGGGTAATATTGTTCTTTTACCGCATCCAAAAAAAAATCCCAAGTGGGATCGGCCTCATATATTCCAAACTTCCCTGTGGAACTTTGCTCATAGTAAGTTTCACACCAATGTTTGACATGAGGGAGAGCTTTAAGGAGTGCGAAGGTGATCTTTTCTTTGTCGGAAAAATTGTGAACAGAGAAATAACCTTTTAGCAGAGTTAACCATTTTTCTAGGGCTTCTTCATCTATTTGTCCTTCAAATACAGGAATATCAAAATTAACTTGTACCTTGAAAGGAGAGGTGCCTCCAAAGTGCACACTTGATGAATATGCGCTTGATGCTATCGGTAGGCGTTGAAGGATGTGGGAAAAATTCTCCATCATTTCGTCCCTCTGTCGTGTGAGAGCTTGCTCAAGCAACAAATTGATAGGATCGTCTGCTCTGTCATTTTTCTTTTCTTCCGCCATTGAGGGTTTCTTGGGTGTGCAAGAGCGATTGTCTTCAAGAGAGACAAGCTTGAGACCCAACTTTCTATAATCGAACCTCGTCGTGGACATGCACTGAAAAAATGATCAAGAGCAGCCTGCTCTGATACCACTGATCCGGATTATTTTCGGCACGAAATGAGATCGAAGATATAATAAAGAAATGCACAGAGATATCACAGATATTCAATAATATAACTGAAATGTATCAGAGTTGTAACCATAAACACAGATATATAGTAATACACGATTTCTATTAATGAAAGAAGTGTACAGAGACTGTAAAAATACAGAGTGAAAGACTCGCTAGAATGGTGGCAGCTTATCTCTAAGAAGAGATGTGACGGCTACTCAAATTCGCAAGAAGATGATTACAATGAGGCTCTGAAGGCCTTTTTACAATAAGAAAGAATGCCAAAAACCCTAGACATCCAAAAAAACCTAACCCTAGGAGATGAAGTTCCAAAATTCATGTGGGCCCCGTTTGGGTAAGTGAGTACATCAACTTCCCAGGGTCGTAACTTTTGCATATGATCTACGCTTTAGGCGTATGATAGCTCGTTGGAAATGTATTTTCAAGGAGATTCATTTTTGGGGCTCAATCATGCCTTAGACTATCATTGAGAAACTCGATCTTTAAAAACCTTCATTTGGGCCCTCAAAATGGCCCCGAAAGTTAAAACCTGCTAAAAATAGTAAATTGCCAAAATTGCCAGAAAACTGTTTTGAGCCATTTGGAAAAGGTGGGTGGCCACCGATATCCACCTAGATCATTTGGACCTCTAGGATTTCTCATGCAGGTTGTGTCCCTAAATTATTTTACTGTAAGGAGCTGGTCTCTTGGTGCACCGATAAATTTATTTCAGAAAAAAGAATTATTCCACTAGGGGACCACTCTTTTGTTTCTTTGTTACCTGAGGTCTTACGCCAGATGTTAAGATTGTCAAAGCCAACATTGATGTTCAAAGGAGAAGATTCCAAATAGTTCCTATCAAATCATAATAACGGGTTGGACCTCTTGCCCCATTTATTGGAAGACCCGATTGTAGTTACTGAAGATATCACAAGCTTGTAGGTTAGTTCATTTAGAAATCCATTCTGCGAAATTGTCTGGTTGTTTACAAGAATAACGGGACATGAGTCCACAACAACTATTTTCTGGATGGCTCTTTATATTTTGTATTTCATAGTCAAGGAACAAGACATTTTTGATTGGGGCAAATTAATTTCCCATGAAATCTGTTCCCAATTGTCAAGCTTCAAAAGGGAAAATAAATTTTATATGTCATCCTACTTAGTTTTTGCGATAGCACATTGCTGCCAGTTTTTAGAACTGTCTCTGTCTAAGAATGTCAACTGGGAATTCGACCTAGTAATGTTCTGGTACCAGGCCTTGTGGAAGTGCAAGGCCTGCCATTGTTTTTATGAGGTTTTTAATGCCTTCATGTCTGTTTTCAAAGTTTTGTTGTTAAGAGAAGATTCTCCCCGCATATCTGAACAGGCAACCAGTTTTTTGGACACAAAGGGGACACTTGAACATTTGTATAATTACACTGTGATAAGGATTTTTGTCTTCAGGGAAAAACCTGCTCTCCTTCCATGTCACATTATGGACAAAATATCTGTTACATAAGTAGCATGACAATACAACTACTGCTTGCATCTATTCCAAAAGAAGAGAAAAAAACAATTCATTCCTCTACCTTGGAAAGTCGGGGACTTCATGTTGAAGAACGTCAACAAAATTGACGAATTCGGAGCACATTCTAACAACTTGAACCTGAGATATGCTAAAATCCTAAGAGGGTTTGACCCCGATAAAAATTTTCTACAACATTTACAAACACTTGTCTTCAACAATTGTTTTTTCAAAAAACACCTGACCAAAAATAGAGACATTGGCGACAACACTCCTGCTTTTGATGCCAATGACCTAGACACACTACAAAGCAACACTAAATTGTACAGGCAATAGGGAAAAGGCCCCAGTGACAAGAGTGTTCAATCGACGAATAACACTCCCAAAAGTACGACAACTTGGAGCATCGCTCCAACGACGCACCACAACAACAAAGCAACTCGGATTTATTCAAATGTAGGAGGAGGTAATGACCCTCCTCACTCTAGAATTGATAGTTCTCACAAGCTTCCAGTAGACAAGAAGAGAAAAAAAAATGTGGGACAGGCGAAAGATCCTGAAATTCAGAGTGATAACATGGAACTTGAGCCTGATCTGGATAGCGTACTCCACTACCTTTATCATCCTAGAGACACCATCCATCATAGTCATCCAATGGACATATCTAATACCAAATTTTTTTATGAAGATGAACCCTTCGTGTTCTCGAGCGTTGTTTTTTACAGCCAGTCCAAAAAATTTATCATTGAAAAAAAAAATGTAAAAAATAAGAAAGGAAAATCTCGTTTAGAGGTTAACCTTGCGAACATGCGACCGTCCCAAATCTGTCAACTTCACATAGTGAGCGGAGATGCACTTCATGATTCCATTGGAGGCATCGAGGTCGAGAACGCCAGACTGAACGACTGGGTCAAGGAATTGGAAGATGCTTTGATTTCTATGCCATTGATTGTCAATCCTTTGGAAATAGCCATGCCTTCCACCCCTTCAGAAAAGTTAAAAGGATCCTCCAACCTCCTTGCATCCTGTAGAGGATATGTGGAGAATAATATCAAGAAAAGAATGGAACTGGTTACTGAGGCATGGGAAACATAACAAACCATGACTTCCCTTGGAACGAGGGCACATAATTTGCTCGAACATTTGCAGGCGGAGTTAAAAGATGAAGGACATTTCTATTTAAACATGGTCCTTCCTTTTGGCACCATTATCAACAACATGGCAGAAACAAGAAGAAGACAACAAGATCTTCCATCCAAAAACTAGATCAGTCAATTAAATGCATGCTGGAAAGAAAAAGTGAAGAACCTGCATCTCATTGTTCAGTCATGTGAACAAGCCATATCAAAGAAAGAAAAATTATTTCCAAGGCTGTCCAGAATAGACTTAGCCGGAAGGACCAACGACTTCCAAGACCCCAACTTAATCGTCAACTTGTTTCCCTTAACTAGGAAAGAATTTGATAAACAAGTTGATATGTTTAAGGCATTGTCTTTGGAAAAGTTTTACAACATCCTTGAATATGGCCAAGATCACGTCGACGTCTGGCTAGTCGACTATTCAGTATGGAATGAGGAAATTGATCAGGTCGTAATGATTCTATCGACTTCAAGGAATTAGAAAAAAATCTTTTCAACATAAAAATACGGAATGAGATCAACGTCGCCCCAATGAGAAGCTACATTGAAGAATGGCTCGAAAGAGAATTGAAGTAGGCTACCGGCGAAAGGCAACAAGCAGTTTCCACTATTCCAGCAGTCATCGATGACATCAATGAAAAGGAATCCGCAAGAAAATAGCAAAATGGTCATATGTAGCATCATTGTAAGTCTACTGATCGCATCCTACTTTGTTTATCAACCCAATTATTCCACTTTTTTAAATAGAAATGTCTAGCCAAAGACCGATACCTTTCAAAAAAAAAAATTAGGTATTGCACTCTACCGTCGCCCACTTCTTCTTTCTATAGTCTTGTTTCTTGTACATATCTCTCTTATGGTCCGCGGGAGCCCCAATCCCAGTCTATATGACAAACGCATTGAAATTTCCAGGAATATGTAACAAAAATTTATTTTTTGATATATTTCAAATAATTTTTTTTTTATCTCCTTTTATATTTATGTCCTCATACATTTTTATCTTTCATCAGTCGATATGAAAAATTCATTTAAATTTCCAGGAACTTGTAACTTATTTAATATATTTCAAACTAAACTACTTTTTTATCTCCTTTCATATTTGTGTCATCAAATTTTTTTATCTTCCACTATGCACAAATTGTATTTTGTTATATACTTTCAAAAATTAAATGCGGCTCTATAGGCCACGTGTCATTTACTGCATGGATACCACCTGTGCTTCATGCTTCTTTCCACATCTCCATTGTGGTTTCCATCTACCTCTACTACTTTTTCCTATCCCAATTCAACCCGGTAGGGACTACGCTGCCACACAGCCGTGTTGACTAAGTTATCCATGATTACCAAAGTGACAGATGCCCCCAATTGGAGCCTTATGCTTCATCTGAGGTCGACGAATGGTCTCATTCTTATAATGATGCATGGATTGTATCCTTGTTCTCTCCCTCAACGGGATATGCTGATGTCCTCCTTGCAGTGAAAGGTTATGTGAACCAAACAGGTGCAGTACAGTGCTTTAATGGCCTTCATAAAGACATGGATCATTTTCATGGGGACTCACACCTCTAGGTTCTTTATATGCAAATTTGCTTTCATTTTGCCGAACCTTGCTCATTTCCCTCTTGTTTCTCTCTCGCTTGAGTCTTCACTGGTGTTTTCCTCTCATCCTCCCTAGTTCTCTCTACTTCATCACATTTATGTAATCATTTCCCGCAAGAGAGGCAAACCTAAACGTGCAAGTGGAGTTGTCTAATGTCCACGGGGCCGACGATATTTTTTCTCCTCCACAGTGCCTCCATCTAGCAATTTTTCCTTCCATCCACCCTCCTTTACTGCGGCCTCAGGCTCTTTTATCTCCCAAGTTGCCCCTCCTGGTCCTTCTTCCTTGGTTAATTATGAGAGTGTCATTGTTCAATTGGAGGATTTGAAATCACCAGAGGTTCCACTGCATAATAACATTATTGTTCCTGCCTTGGACATAGGGCAGTCAAGCCCCTCTCTCCCTCATCCGACCTCTAGTCCCATTCCTCGTAGTTCTAGGGAAGGCACTAGCTCTTACCCATAGAAGGATTTGGTTCCCACAAGCACTTTTGTGGATGAGCGTCCTCAAATCATTGTTGAGCTTCAAAGGCAGAATGCAGAAATAAAACTCAGACATGAGATAATGGTGAAGACACTAGAATGGCTTCTGGATTCTTACTCTGCTCTGTCGGATAAGCATTGGATCGAGAAAGCCTGCTTCAAGCCGTCATGACACATGCATGGCTTGGGTCACCAGAGCATGGCGAGTCAGGAGGTACTTCTAGTTTATAAAAACAGATTTGTCAATGGTTATGTCTTTTTAAGCTTTTGATTATGTTCCCCAAACTTTCAAGACATGGGTTGGTTTCCTTTGTTGAGAGTTTTTTACTAATGCATTTCTGTTATGATGTAGTTTTAGTTTCTGACGAGTAATATAACAATCTAGCTTAAAAAAATATGGTTTCAAGCTATTTTATTATTTGCTTCTTGTAAAATATTATTTTTTTCATCAAAGTTTTCAGTAAAAACTAGGCATGAGATTTGGCTTCATTGATATTTATACTATTTATATGAATATAAAAATTAATTTATAGTTAAAACCAAAAACCAAAAAATAATAGTTTATAATTGAAAAAAAAACTAAATCGTTAATATCAAATCAATATACGTAAAATACATTTTTATATTTGTGTTTGTTAATTTTATTATTTAATATTAAATTTTAATTGTTATATTTATAAATAACAAATTAGGTGTGTTTCTTCTATCAATTTTAAACATATTCAACATGTTTAAACAAAGTAAATCATAAAATCGTTAGTATCAATTCAATATATGATCAATTACATTTTTATATTTGTGTTTGTTTATTTTATTATTTAATATTCAATTTTAATGGTTATATTTATAAATAATAAATGAGACTTGTTTTTTTATCAATTTTAAACAGATTCAATATGTTTAAATATAGTCAATTATTGTTAATCATAATCCAATGAATCGTGATTAAACAAAGTCAATTATAAAAAATCATAACTAAGCAAAATCAATCATAAATAATTATGGATAGCTAAAGTCAATCATATTCAATCAAAATCAATCATAGTCAAGCATAGTAAACCATACTCAATCATAATAAAATATCTCTATTATAATTAACTATGTCAAACAAATTAAATTATAATCAAACATAATTAACCAAAACTAATAGTTAACCAAATTCTTTATACTGAACCATGATCATATCAACAATTTCATTTTGAAAATCATTCATATTTAAACTAAAAATGACATTTAAAATACCAATGTTAAAAATAACATTTTAAACACAATTTAAAATGCCAATGTTATTATAGTAGGTGGAACTTGAGAAACTTTAATGGAAAATGGCTAATATTTAAACTAAAAATAACATTTTAAACATAATTTATAATGTCAATGTTATTATAATAATTGAGAATTTTTAATGGAAAATTACTCATAAAACATTATGGGTCAATAATAAATCTTAATATAAAATTACTCATGAAGCTAAGTTCTATTGCCTTATATGTAACATCTTTAATTTTATACATTATTTTTGATATAGTTACGTTTTTATGAAATTGGAAAATTTTAATAAAAAATTATTTATAAAATATAATGGATGAATTTAAAATATTAAAATTATTTTTTAAATAATTATATATTTATGAAAATGATAAAATTTGATGAAAATTTATTCATAAAATATATTATGATCAATTTAATAATAAATCTTAATAGAAAATTATTTTTGAGATGATTATATATTTATTTAATTGAG
>ML779046.1:812367-828257 GCA_009831015.1 Picea engelmannii
GGACGTAAATCATCATCATCATATATGTGATAATTATGTAATCAATTTTATAAGAAACAATATAATGTTTTGTATTAACATTCATTTTTTCTAAAGAAATTTTGGGGAAAACTCTACTTCCCCATGATCCAGTTAAATAGGTTACTATCGGACTACTTCCCCATAACCCGTGTCTTCCCCAATTTAAAATTTCACATATAGAAATTTCATTATTAATTAATTAAGTATAAATTATTTTGATCATGTTAATATTAATATATATGCTACATAATATTTCAAGATATTTTTATGTGTATTGATAACAATTATATTAATAATATTAATGTATTTGTATATATTAATAAACATATATTTAACACATAGTATAGGAAAAACATTATTAATATGCTAAATATATGCTTATAAACTTATACAAATACATTAATATTATTAATATAATTATTGTTAATAATTAAACACAACCAACCATGTATATGAGCAACTTAATCCAACAATATATAATGATGGGTATACAAATTATAAAAATCTAAGCCTTACACTTCATCAACCAATAAACTCCAAAAGTTTATGTCTTTATTTAAGCTTGATCAACTAACAAACTACAATAATTTATGCCCCTATTTAAATGGTGTAAATAATTTGTTTTTCAAATCAATACTTGCCTCATATTATCAACTAAATAACATTAACTTTCCTCAATCGTTGTTTTGTAGTATTGTTAATATCATGTAATTGTATAGTCACACGAGGCGTATTAAGTTTGACATTATTATTTGTGAATATATTTTGAAATAATAATTTATATGTATTCTTTGGTTAATTTTTTTTTAATATTTATGTTTACATGTAACAAATTTAGCTTTTGCATGTATAGAGAATAATTTAAATTGATACAAATCCATTAATTTACCTATAAACTAAGATAATATATATGTTTAATATAGAAAAAATGTATTCGTGGATGGGGTGATCACTGACACACATGCATCCAGGGAAGTAAATACTCCATGTCGTCATCCCTCCTCTCTGTTTCTTCAGCATGCTCAACATTCAATTCATGTGGATGGTGGTGTGCCTGCACAGTGAGGGGGTCTTATTGGTATGCTCAAGGTGAGAGCCGAGATCTCACAGGACTAGTATGAGGTGGATTTGGGCTTTCAACTCGATCTTTATGGTGCTTCTCATCACCAATTTGGACACTATTTTGGAGGTAAGGCATGACTCCTATCATTTTGTCCTGGTGTGGCTGTTGGTTTTTTCCTCCCCTCCTAATATTCTTTGCCTTCGTTATTCTCCTCTCCTTCTAATTGTCAATTCCGCTCCTACCATTACAATGTCACGTGAGCGAGGAAAGCTGAAACACGGTCTGACATATTATAACTTTGTGGCCAGACAACGTCGGTTAAGCCCTTCCTCTTCTCCATTTCCGCCTCCCCTCTCTAACCCAATCCCTGTTGGTCCGTCCTTGGATAATTTACCTCATACTGATTAAAATTGAATGGAGGAAGACAAAGCCACCATTTTCGTTGAGGAAGCGTTCCCTTTGGTACCTCCACAAGAACCTCTAGATTCTCTTCTTTTTTCCGCCTCAGACTTACAGCCCCCCCCAACAACTATGCTCGACAGACTCAGGATGTCATCACCGCTCGAGCTATGGAGAGTTTCCCAGTTGAGGAAGAGATTCATCTCGCTTTGCGTGATGATAGAATTCATGCAGAAACTCAAACAAACATTGAGCCTCAACTTGTCGCAGATTTAGTGCCAGAGCTGCCCAAATTATGTCGCTTCTAAGAAGAGCACCTGCAACTCATTTTCAACATGAGAAGAGACATCGCCAACTAGCTTCACCGTAAGACTATCCTATGTCGTCACACAGATGCTCTATTTGATTCTCTTTCAAGCGAGCTTGTCAAACGCAGATGCCCAAAATGCTACCAATCATATGTGTTTGCTCATGCATGGCCACCATCTCCTAGTGGCGATGGAAATCCAGGTTCGCCTAGTGTTTAATTTTTATTCTTGATTGTCATATATCTGTGTTCAGAATGTTTATGATTACAACTATGTGAGACATTCTCCAGCTTACAAACCTATGAGATGTGGATCATTGCAGATATGTGAGTCTTTCTCTAGCTTACAAACCTGAGAGAAAGCCCCTAAGAAGGGTACGTGGTTCTTGTTAGCACATAAACTGGTTAGGGCCTTGTGAGTCTATGGTTTTTACCTAGGTCTGTAATTTTGCTTGTTTCCCCTCTTTTTGCAAACCTGATCGTAAGATTTTCTCTCAGCTTGTAGTTTTTCTTTTGTTTGCCTTCATCCATTTGATCGACCTGTTTTTCCTTGTCGGCTTGCCTGAGAGGTGTCGGCCCTAAGATTTTATGTTTTCCCTAAAGTCGACCACTTCTCCCTTTGCTTCCATCGTTGATCCTTTGTTTTCCCGAGCCCTCAGCCAATCATTCAAGTAAACTACACAGGTCGCAGTTGTGTGCACCAAGCGCAACACTTGAAGTAGTCTAATATAAATGCAAATTAAGTCAATGAGAAAGATCATATTTCGATGACGAAAATCCATCGGGAAGGTTAGATCGACGACTATTGGGTGATCGGGATCATACAGTTGCGCGAAGTATAGCGTCAGGGGTCCAAAATTGTGAGGTACATCCTATCCGTTGGTGCTGCGAAGGACATGTGGTGCACAATCAATGTTTCGTGGTTTCGCGAGATACAATGGTCAAGGAGCAGAGTCATCAGAACTTACGAAATGTGAAATTGTGAAAAGATCACAGCCATTAATCAAAGGAGAGATCTGGACTGTTGGATAAGCTTTTCGCGATTTCATGATTAAGGAAAGTAAGAGGGTAGATTCTTGAAGACTCGCGAAGCACAAAGCCTCGAAATGTCGTTATCATCTAGGCCGTCTGATCAAAGGGGATGTGTGGCGCTCAATCTGAGCATCGCGATTTCATGACTCGAAGGTTTGAGCATAGAGCGCAACACGAGTTCACAAAACGTGAAATCATGACGCGCCTGGGAATTAGGCTCACGGTCACTGCCCAGGGTCATATGGAAGCAAGGTTAAATGAAAGGTAGGGTCCTGATCAAGCGATGAGCGGCTGAGGTTGTTCGAGGAGATGATCATGGCCATTAGATTCAAGGCAAATATGACCATTGATCCAGATAGGTTTTTTCACGATTTTGAGCATCGGGATATTTGAAGTCAAGGGGAGTGAAAACTCCTGAAATGCGAAATCCTAAAATTTCATATGGGATAAGCGCGAGGTCACAACCCACGGTTGTGTGGGACAAAGGAAAAGGAGCTGCGCAAGAGATCAAAGCACCCGAGTTGGTTACAGAGAAAGGTCTGCATGACCTCGGGGCATCAGAATTGACTCGAAGGAGTCGTGAGATCGCCTGGATCATTCATGGGTGTCAGGCCTCATCCCGAGCCTAATAAAGGTAGTTAATGAAAATGGGGAAGGTGGTTGAAACCTCATTTCACCACATTAATGGAAAGCATGGAAAATATAGCCATGGAGGGAAGACTGTCAACCTAAAAGTTCCCCTGTAAATGGATTTTCTTGAGAAGCCCATACCGATCTTATCTTGCATCTAACAAAAGAATGCAAGTGCATCCTGAAAGAAGAAGGTGCAGGCGCCAAGCCTTGAATGCAGTGACCAAAGCGCACTTCTGTAGGGAGCAAGTTTCTTTGAGTATATATACTCAGTTTTTATATTTTGTAAAGGTCGATGGTTGAGCCAAGCTCCTGTATTGTAAATTTTTAATGAAGCCTCTAGTTTTCTAGTTATGTGTTTCCATTTGAGACTTCTTGTTTAATGGCAGTCATCTTTCTTATCTCTTTTCTTATGATATTGAAGACTTGGGCATGGGTGATCCAGTCGAGTTGTTGTGATTGTATTGTAATGTATGTTTGATTGCAAAATTGTTATGACCTTTTCAGTTTCTTAAAGTTTCAAGTTCAAGAATATTTTGTATTCGAAGCTTTTCCTCCTTAGGTCGCTGGAAGACCCGATGTCCATAACAGACCTCTACATCTCCTCATCGGTTCTCCCCCCTACTCACCCTTTTCTACAACTTACTGACTGAAGTTAAATCAAGACCTCACTTGCTCATGCATTGCCTAGTCCGGATTTCTGAGTTAAAACGATATTTTCTTGAGTCTGCGCCCATTTGATCCCCTTTAATTTATTCATTGTGACATACAAACTGATGGGTATTGGTCTTACCTCTGCTGCAATCCAGAGGTGACTTCTGGTGCTAACATTTCTGGCGTCATTTTCGTAGATGAAATTGAATATTTTCCCTGGGATTGAACGACAAAGATTACTAGTTCGGAAGGTGCATCAGAACTTAGTACATCAAAGATTGCAACTGTACACCTGGCAACTCCACTATGGTGAATCCATTGAGACGACTCCACTATTTTAGCTATGGCTTGCAGGGGCAGACACATGAGGTCCACTCCACAACTGCCTTTAGCAACACCAGATAAAGTCATCAGAAGATGAAATATCCTTTAGGAGGATACTTTAGTTGCTAAACCAAGTATTTCTGATGATTTTTACCATCCTCCTATAGAAACTCCAGAAGTTGTTTCTCACTTTCCTATTTCACCATCTGCTGGAGCTTCTAGAAGTTTAAATTTTGGGAGTTTTCATGTTGATTTCCCCTCTCCCAGTTTCACTACTCCTCCTCCTGTTAAAGCTGTTGGTTTTGCAGAGGGGGAAACCTCTGTTCCCTCGAGCCCTAAGGCCTTTTCTCCAGAGCCTCAATTGTTTCCCTTTCCTCCAGGAGGCTTAGTTCCAGTTTCCCCTGTTCGAACTCCATCCCCACCTAATTATCCTCCACATATTATCCCTATGGCAGGTGCTAATCCCCCTAGAAATAGAATGGATTATATAGAAGATGCCAAATATGCCCCTCTCATTTTTCCTCAGCCTCTTAATTCCCTCCTAGCCAGTGGCTACCTTAAGCAACTGCCTAAGTTTACAAGGGAGGGAGATATCACTGCAGAGGAGCACCTTGCAGCTTTCTATAGCTACGCTAATAACTATGTCATAATAGATGAAGATGTGTGGATGAGGATCTTTGTCCACAGTCTTGATGGAGAAGCCAGAAAGTGGTTCAGGGCCCTGACCCTTGGATCTATTGATGGGATTGAGGCTTTAAATGATGTCTTGTTGAGACAATGGGGGGATAAAAAGGACTCCATGTATTATATCACAGAGTTCGGGTCCCTAAGGAGAAAAGAGGGAGAGTATGTCTCTGACTTCTCCAAAAGATTCAACAAAATTTACAATAAGATCCCTACTGAAATAAATCCTACAGAGGCCTCTGCCAAAATTACCTATGCTAGTTATTTTGACCTTGACTTCTGCCTCCTGTTAAGAGAGAGAAGAGATACCTCCTTGGCTCATATGCAAGATGCAGCCCTGGAAGTAAAGTCTAACATATTGGCAGTTGACCGACTCAAAAATAAGGCTGGTAGAGACATAGGAAGGGGAAGAGTTGAAGCCTCAACCTCCATTTCCTCAGCCTCTCCCCCTTAAATGGACAAAGTAACCAAGTTACTAAAATCTCTTTCAGCCAGAATGGAAAGGTTGGAATTAGAGGGGAAGCAGACATACAAAAATCCTCAAAATGTTGATAACAGAGGCAACTTCAGGAGGCCGAGCAACAATGCTCCTCATATTATGCAAAGAGAGCCTCGGAACAAAGATAGGGATGATCAAAAAATCCAAACCCCTCTTCAAAACAACCTTGTCGCAGATGATGGAGGAGAGGAAAAGGAAGAGGACCTTGACCCAGAAATTCATTGTCTTGAAGTCACATCTTCTTCTCCTCACTTAACTCAATCAACATATGAGGAGTCTCTCATGGACATTCAATTAAACGAGTTGAGCAAGGGAGATAAGGCCAACGATAGCCCAAATAGATACAACCTCAGGTCTAAGAAGAAATATGGGAAGTTCAACATCCCTGATCAACCTCCTAGAGCAGACAAGCCCGCCAAAGATGAAACAAACAACAACAGGAAAAAGAAAGCACATAATCCCCCCCCAGTAGCCAGAGGCCCTATCCCAGAGGTAAATGAAATTTTGAAGCCCCCCTCCAATTTTAACTTTGAGCATGAAATTCATAAGATTAGGATCCCGATACCCCTTTCAGAGCTGGTAAAGCATGAAGACTTTAAGAGATCCCTATCTAAACTGTTGTTGCCTGAACCTTTGTATCATCCCTCAAACTCAATCAATTTGCAAGACGAGAAGCCAACAGTCATCTTAGGTCCCATGGTAGAAGATAGAAACAATTCATCCCCTCCCTTCTACACATCACTGAATATACATGACAAGGTACTGCATAATTGTCTGATGGATTTAGGAGCCTCTCATAATCTCATGCCCAAAACTGTCATGGAAGAACTAGGATTGAAAGTTACCAAAGCATACCATGACTTGTATTCTTTTGATTCAAGGAGGGTGCAATGTCTTGGGGTCATCAAAGATCTGGTTGTGACCTTATTTCAGCTATCCATGAAAAGTGTGGTAATGGATATCGTGGTGGCTGATGTTCCTCCCAAGTTTGGCATGCTATTGTCAAGATCTTGGATAAAAAGGCTTGGGGGAACCTTGCAGATGGACCTCACATATGCTACTATTCCTTTGTTTGGGGGGGAACATAGAAGACTGTACAGAGAAGCTCAGTTGGCCTATATCATTAGTGATGAAGCAGACCCCACCAATCATCCTATTTTTGCTCTTGATGTTGATTTGGGACCCAGCTTGTTACAACTCACTGATGCTCTCGAAGCACCTCTTGAAATCAGAAAATAGTCCCTTACCCTCTGTGAATATTTTCCTCCGATTACCTATGTGTGGAAAATGTTCTTTGATGGAGCCTTTTCTAGAGAAGGCATCGGGGCTAGAGTGGTCCTTATTTCTCCTGTTCAAGAAAATGTATCTTTGTCATTCAAGTTAGAATTTGAAACTACCAATAATGTGGCAGAACATGAAGCTCTTATTTTGGGTTTGAGGGCTGCAAAAGACATGGGAATTGAAGAAATATGAGTGTTTTGGGATGCTGAGTTGATTGTCCAATAGATCAGAAATGTTTATCAGGCCAAACACCCTCGACTGAGATCATATAGAAATGAAGTGTGGGATCTGGTTGACAATTTTTTCTCGGCTTTCAACATTTCGTTTATTCCAACATAATAGAATGTCATGGCCGACTCTTTGGCTATATCAGCAAGAAATTTCAGAGTCCCCCTGCCACCTAAACCCAGTTATGATGTTGAGGTAAAATATAGGCCCTCTGTACCAGACAATATCAAGTATTGGAAGGTGTTCAAGGACGATCTTGAGATCAGAAAATTTCTTGAGTCTATTGATGAGTTTTCAGCCTTACATATTGATCAAGATCCAGATTTTGAAATAAATCCTCATCCTGATGTTTTTCTGAACAAGATTGTTGATCATCATATTGTCTAGTTTCCCAACAATCACATTCCGAAAGGACTAGTTCCTTTGGAAAGACTATTTGACAAGAATGATGTGGCAGTAAAGGGTAAGGTTTAAGATGAGGACATTGATGTAGCTGAGTGTAATATTGGCACAGAGGAGAATCCAAAATTTGTCAAGTTTTCGAGCAGCTTGTCGAGGGAGAAAAGGGTCGAGTATGCTGAGTTATTAAAGGAATTCACTGATGTGTTTTCCTGGACCTACGAAGACCTCAGGACATATGACACCAGTGTTATTGAGCACAAGATCTCACTGAAGGAAGAGGCCAAGCCATTTAGGTAGAAATTAAGACAGATAAATCCTATGTTGTTGCCTATTATGGAAAGGGAGGTAAAGAAGATACAGGATGCCCAAATCATTGTCCCTTTGAGATATTCTGAATGGATAGACAAACTGGTCCTAGAGAGAAAGAAAAATGGAGAGATCAGACTATGTTTTGATTTCAGAAATCTGAACAAAATCTCTAAGAAAGAAAAATTACCCTTTGCCAAAGAGGGAACACATATTACAAAGGGTGACTGGTGCATCCAGGATTTCCATGATTGATGGATTTTCTGGCTACAATCAGATCTCTGTCCTGCCTGAAGACGGAGAAAAGACAACCTTCACCACTCCTTGGGGCACATTCATGTATGAGAAACTACCCTTTGGATTGATGAACGCAGGAGCAACCTTCCAACGAGCCATGGATGTCGCCTTCATTGGAGAAAGAGACAAGTTTGTGGTCATCTATCTAGATGACATAACAATATTTTCCAGATTTGATAAACAACATTGATGTCATCTGAGGAAAGTCTTCTTGAAATGTAGAAGGTTTGGTCTCTCCCTAAACCCCAAGAAATAATTATTTTCCATGAAGGAAGGGAAATTGTTGGGACACATAGTATCAACTGAGGGGGTCAATATTGATTCAAGAAGGGTGGAAGCTATTCAAACCTTGTCACTTCCCAGATACAGGAAGGAATTTCAGTCCTTCCTGGGCAAAATTAATTTTCTGAGAAGGTTTGTTTCAAATTTTGTTGAATTGGTGAAGCATATCACAACCATGCTCAGGAAGGGGAATGAAGTAAAATGGACTGTTGAGTCCAGAAATTATTTTTACCAAATCAAAAAGGCACTGACTAAAGCACCTTTGCTAGTCAGTCCTGATTATTCCAAGTATTTCTTAATATTTTCCTTTGCCTCATTTGATACAGTGGCAGTTGTTTTATTGTAGAAGAATGATGAAGGGCTGGAGCAGCCTTATCCTTTTTCAGCACAGCATTGAGGGATGCAAAGATTAGATATGACATCATGGAGAAGTAGGCATATGCCTTGGTGTAATCTCTCAAAGCTTTTAGAGTCTATGTTATGCATTCAAAAATCATGGCATATGTCCCTTCGGCTTCTGTGAAGGACATTCTCATTCAACTTGACATAGACGAGAGAAGGAGCAAGTGGATTGCCAAATCCTTGAATTTGACCTGGAAATAAAACCCACCAAACTAGTTAAAGGCCAAGGTTTAGCCAAGTTGTTGGCTGAATCTAATTATAAATCTCTGGGGGTTAAATTCATCAACACTTGCTCAGAAAATCAGCAGGCTGGGTTGTCCGATAAAATTCCTCGGGACAACCCTCCATTAGAAGAATGAACTTGGTATAAAGACATTATATATTTTCTGCAAGAATTAAGGCCCCCTGATGGTATGGGAAAAATCAAGGCAAGAGCTTTAAATCTCAAAGAAATTAGGTATTTCCTTATTGACCAGGTCTTGTATTGGAAAGACCCTCTGGATGTGCTTCTGAGATGTTTAAACCCACAGGAGGCCCAAAAGATTATATTTGATTTCCATGGAAGCCTATGTGGGGGACATCATTTCTGGAAAACCATAACCTACAAAATTCTTAGGGCTGGGTACTTCTGGCCTACTCTGTTCACTGATGTCTGTGCGAAAATTAGGACCTGCATCAAGTGTCAGAAATTCTCTGGGAAGCAGCAACTCAAGTCTCTGACATTAAATACTTTGGAAACTTCGGGACCCTTTCAGTAGTAGGTCTAGACTTCATTGGGGAAATTCATCCTGCTTCAAGTGGTTAACATAGGTGGATCTTAACTACAACAGATTATTTCACCAAGTAGATAGAATCCATTCCTAGAAGGAGTGCTTCTCACAAAGTGATCATTGGTTTTCTTGAAGATATTATAGCAAGGTTTGTTTGTCCAAAAAGGATCATCACTGCATCCTTCAAGGACGAGCCATTAATCTAGTTTTGTGAGAAGTTTGGAATTTCATTGATCCACTCTACCCCCTATTACCCCCAAGGAAATGGAATGGAAGAGTCCTCTAACAAGAGCCTGATAAAGATCACCAAAATATTGTTAGAGGACAACAAGAAAGAATGGGATTCAAAGCTAAAATTTTCCCTATGGGCTGATAGAGTGACAACAAAGCGATCCCTGGCCATCTCTCCTTTTCAGCTTGTATATGGGACTGAAGCAGTTTTTCCTTCTCACCTCGCCTTGTCAGTGGCAAAGTTCTTCCAAGACTGCCAGGAAGAACTTGATGACATGATCAGAAGGATACATCAGCTGGTAGAGGTGCAATAGACTAGACAGCAGATGTCGGACAAAGTACATGACTGTCAGCAAAGGATCAAGGAGGATTTTGACAGGAAAGTAAGAAAAGAGGATTTCCAGCTGGGAGATCTAGTTCTCAAATGGGATGCACCCAGACAGGATAAGGGAAAGCATGGTAAATTTGAAGCCCTTTGGATTTGTCCCTTCAATATTTCTGAGGTATTTCAAAATAATACTTACAGGTTGTAGAATTTGGAGGGAGACAAAGTTTTTATTGGCCCTGTAAATGGGCATTTCCTGAAAAGGTTTTTTGTTTAATGCTGTAGTCGACGTCCCACCATTGTAAATATCGTTCCTATTTTACATTTTTTGTTTTTTTAGTAGGAGACTCCATAACCCAAAGAAAGGCACTAGAGCTGCATGTTCTTGGCAGCTTGCAGGGAGCATGCCATCCCCTGTGGAGCCAAATGTTAGCACATAAACTGGTCAAGGCCTTGTGAGTCTGTGGTTTTTACCTAGGTCTGTAATTTTGCCTGTTTCCCCTCTTTTTGTAGACCTGATCGTAAGATTTTCTCTCGGCTTGTAGTTTTTCTTTTGTTTGCCTTCATCTGTTTGATCGACCTTTTTTTCCTTGTCAGCTTGCCTGAGAGGTGTCGGCCCTAAGATTTTATGTTTTCCCTAAAGTCAACCACTTCTCCCTTTTCTTTCATCGCTGATCCTTTATTTTCTCGAGATCTCAGCTATTCATTCAAGTAAACTACATAGGCCGCAGTCATGAGCACTAAGTGCAAAACTTGAAGCAATCTAATATAAATGCAAATTAAGCGAGCAAGCAAGATCATCTTTCGACGAAAAATATCCATCGGGAAGGTCAAATCAATGGCTATCGGGTGATTGGGATCATATAGTTGCACAAAGTATAGCATCAGAGGTTTGAAACCACGAGGTCCATCCTAGCCTTTGGTGCTGCGAAGGACATGTGGTGCACGATCAATGTTTCATGGTTTTGTGAGATACAACGGTCAAGAAGCAGAGTCATCAAAACTCACAAAATGTGAAATCGCAAAAATATCGCAACCATTAATCAAAAGAAGATCTGGACCGTTGGATCATCATTTCATGATTTCATGAGTTCGGAAAGTAAGAGGGTAGAGTCTTGAAGACTCGCGAAGCACGAAGCCCTGAAATGTCGTTATCGACTAGGTCATCAGATCAAACAGGACACGTGGCACCTGATCTGAGCATCGTGATTTCACAACTCAGAGGTTTGATCATAGAGCACAACAAGAGTTCGTGAAACATGAAATCACGACGCGCCTGGAAATTATGCTCGCGGTCACTGCCTAGGGTCATATGGAAGAAGGGATAAATGAAAGGTAGGCTCCTAATCAAGCGACTGGCAGTTGAGGTTGTTAGAGGATATGATCATGGTCATTATATTCAAGGAAAATTTGACCATTGAACTAGATGGACCGTTTCACGATTTTGAGCATTGGGATATTTGAAGTCAAGGGGAGTGAAAACTTCTGAAATGCGAAATCCCAAAATTTCATATGGGATAAGTGCGAGGTCACATCCCACGGTCACGTGGGACAAAGGAAAAGGAGTTTTGCAAGAGATCAAAGCACCTGAGTTGGTTACAGAGACAGATCTGCATGACCTTGGGGCATCAAAATTGACTTGAAGGAGTCGTGAGCTCACCTGGAGCATTCATGGGTGTCAGGCCTCGTCCTGATCCCAATAAAGGTAGTTAATGAAAATGGGGAAGGTGGTTGAAACCTCATTTCACCACATTAATGGAAAGCATGGAAAATATGGCCATGGAGGGCAGACTGTCAACCTAAAAGTTCCCCTGTCAATGGATTTTCATGAGAAGCCCATACCGATATGATCTTGCGTCTGACAAAAGAATGCAAGTGCAACCTGACAGAGGAATATGCAGACGCCAAGCCTTGAATGCAGTGACCAGAGTGCACTTCTGTAGGGAGAAAGTTTCTTTGAGTATATATACTCAGTTTTTAATTTTTTGAAGGTTAATGGTTGAGCCAAGCTCCCGTATTGTAAAGTTTTAATGAAGCCTCTGGTTCTCTGGTTATGTGTTTCCATTTGAGACTTCTTGTTGAATGACAATCAACTTTATTATCATCTCTTTGCTTCTAATATTGAAGACTCGGGCATGGGTGATCCAGTTAATTTTTTGTGATTGTATTGTAATGTATGTTTGATTGCAATATTGTTATGACCTTTTCAATTTCCTGAAGTTTCGAGTTCAATAAGATTTTGTATTCAAAGATTTTCCTCCTTAGGATACTAGAAGACCCGATGTCCATAGAAGACCTCTACATCTCCTCACTGGTTCTTCCCCCTACTCAGCCTTTGCTACAACTTACTGACTTAAGTTAAATCAAGACCTCACTTGATCATGCATTTCCTGGTCTGGATTTCTGAGTTAAAGCGATATTTTCTTGAGTCTTCGCCCATTTGACCCCCTTTAATTTATTCATTGTGACATACAAATTGATGGGTACTTGGATTACCTCTACTGCAATCCAAAGGTGACTTTTGGTGCTAACAGTTCCTACCTGAGACAGAGCTGGAACGTAGAGATGACCTCCTCCATTCATAGAGTTGAGAAGAACTCCATATGATTATCTAGTGGGAAAGGTGATATGTTGAGTTAGACGTGCATGTGGCTGAGCACAAGGTGAATGTATGAAATCCCAAAGTGTTGGGTACATCATCATGTGAATAGAAATGAATATGATGTATTATCCTCCTTTGTGCAACAGAGTTGACGAGAAAACTCTAGATGATTCTCTTGTGTGAGGTAGTGGAAACGAAGGCCTGTAGAGTGGACGTGCATGTGGATGAGCACAGGTGAACGTGTGAAGATCTGGTTCTTTTGTGTAATGCAGTGAGCCAGAGATATGGAAATCCCTATGGATGTGCCCCTAGTGGATGATTACTAGTGGGTGTATAACATCCCTTGCTATATTGTTCAATATTCAGACTTGCCTGTAACCCTAACTGTAGTGTAAAGGGTACAGGTTGGCCCTACCTTAATGAGTCTGGTAATTAATGTAAAAGATAATTAATATGGTTAATATTAATTATATTATTAGCTAAGTGAGGTCGGTCATGTTGTACCAATTTACACTTATGTTGACAGGATTAGGTTAGTATAAGTAAAGGAAAATTCTCCATTGAGAAAACATATCTTTCATGTGAGTTTGGAAATTTCAGCAAGTACACTTTTTTGGAAAAGGTGTGCATCTCTCTTGGGCTCTAGAGTTATAGGGTTTGAGCACCCTCTTGTGTGATAGGGATTATCTTGCTGGTGAAGTTCTTTCTCTTGAAAAATATAGCAAAGGATTTGGCTGGGTTTTATTCCCTTGTTGAGAAGGGTTTCCCGGGATACTTCTTGTGTTCTTGTGCATGGTGCTTCTTCTTTTGATCTTGGTTGCTGTAAAATTTATGGTTATGGTTAAATGATAAAAATGGAATGAACTTCATGCTTACCTAGATTATTTAAAAATCAACATTGTATCAGAGCTTAGGTCTTGAAAGAACCCATTGCACAAACATCCACCAAGTCTCATCTCACTTTTGCAGAACCGTATGACCCTTCTAGGGTTTCCAGAAAATTATGTACGACCTTCCTTTCAGTGGTGATTCATCCCTTAATACTTGGGTGTTGGGGATACTTTTGGCATAGAAGAGTACGACCTCTTCCAGTGCATCTCCATAATCCCTCAAAATGAAATTCTGAGAAATTTTGATTTTTGGCCCTAGGGTTTCTAGGGTGCCGAAATTTCCTGCAAAATATTAACTTCGGGTTTCTGAAGAAATGTTCTCCTGTATCAACAAGAATCTCTGTGAAAATATCAAATTGATTGTTGGTAGTCATAATTCCAATATAATCCAAGGTTACTAATTCAACCTAATCATTAGGTTTTCAAAATCCAGTTGGCGAGATATTGAAGAAACCAATCAAATGAAGAACAGAACATTAGTAGAAGATAGGCTTGATTGAGAAAGAAACTTTAGATCTTGGAAATCAAGACTTAAAGTCACTCTTGAAGAAGATGACCTCTTGGATGTGGTAACTAAAACCCTAAAAACCACAACTATAAACATGGAAAAGAATATAAGAAAGGAAGAAGATGTCAAAACAAGAAAATTAATTATCTACTCAGTAAGAGACCTCCTCTTACCTCAGATTGCCAACCTAAAGACAAACTATGATATGTATGAAGGTTTAAAAGGAATTTTTGAAAGTGACAACACCCTTAGAGATCTTACCTTAAATATCCAACTTCAAAGTACCAAGATGACGAAGGGTGAATCAGTTTCCATCTTCTTTATGAAGCTATCAGAGATCAAAGAACAACTAGAAACCATCAGAGAAATCATGTCTGATAGAGAACTTGTCTTAACCACTCTTGTTATGGGACTTATCGGTAAATGCGGACATAAAAAGATCTCCCTAGATCCACCTAGATCTAGAACAAAACAAACAGTACATGACGCTTTCCCTAAGCTCTAATCATTGAGTTTACTATCAAACAAGAGATGTGGAACATACCGTTTAAATATTGCTTCCTCTTGTCGTTGTCATCCTAGCTCCACTCCAGTGCTCCTGTGATATTGGATCTGCAAGGAAACACAAGCCAACCAAAGTTAAAGCAATATAGCATACTCAAACAGAACTTAGGCATGTGATCAAGGAATCATAAAATAAAACGAAATAAGTTTTATAGGAAAGAAACATATCATTGTATTATATTAAAGTGAAAGTGGAGATTACAACCAAAGCCTTGATGTTGCAAGGTCCCCTTCTGATGAAAATTTGCTCCAACACACACTCTTGATCCAAACTTAGATGAAGAAGATCCACAATGACTTGATAAATTGAAATGAAGCCCTCAAGTATGAACTGAAATAGAAATCCTCATCCAATTCTTAGCCTATTCAATAATAATCTTGCTTGAATCAACCTTAGCCTTTTCCATGAGAAATCCCTCTTTATATAGGGGAAAGAGAGATGGTTGAAGAGATTAGGATGATACCACCAAATCAGAGAAGCAATTAGGATCCCAACCATACGGATGCCACCTCATATTCTAGAATATCCCCTTCTAGAACTTTCGTGAAGTTTGACCTTTTCTTAGCCTTTTGACATTGTCGCACCCTAGTTTTATAGTAGCCTGTGAAGACGTCGCATGCTATATTTAGGGTAGAGGGTGACGAATAGGGATCGTCACATCCTGCTTATGGTGCAGCCTGTGACGAACCTCCTTGATAAGTGTTTGCACCCAATTCGTCACTTGGTGAGAAAATAAAGGGTGCTTACATGCCCAGTTGGGTCTTGCTAGGCATGACAGCTGTAGAGGAAAGAGTTAGAAAAAGAACAACAAAACTATAAGCAAGAATCAAATTAAAAAAAACTAAAACTATGAGCATATGGAAAAAGAAATAACAAAGACAACAAGACCAATATAACCAATGTTTTTGAGCTGGTCTATTGATGAAATCCAAATCACAATGAAGAAAGGGAACTGTGGTTCCTTCTTCCTCCAAAGGAAGGCTCTTGAGGCCCTCACAAACTTGCTCTCCTTACAATAAGAAAATGAGAATGATGGTGAAAGAAATCCAAGCACATCCACTCAATGTAGAGATGGATAGCTCAATGAAATGGTGCCAAAGGTGTTATTGTCAAGGAGTGAGTCCTTAAAACAATCTAGGCAGCATAACCTTACATGAAATTCCTTGAGAAAATGATGTTTCTTCATGG
>ML779046.1:828271-857736 GCA_009831015.1 Picea engelmannii
GCATTGGGTGATTATGTAACTCCTTTGAGGTGTGAAAAGGGGCTCTTTAGGGCTCAATTAGGTCTTTGACCAGCCTACCATGCGGATTCAGCTCAGATTTGATGTCAAATCGGCTTGGGAGCTGATCCATTAGTGGTTGGGAGGCCGACCAATTTCAATAAATGCGTCGTTTAGTAGGTGCGCGGGTTTTTGCGCCAATAGCCGCGCATCGTGCGCGTATGCACGAATGGTGCGTTGTTGTTCCGCGCATATGCGCGCGCACCCAGATTCTGTAAAGAGCCCTTCAATTTTTGGTTACTTTGTATAGTTTTTGACCCTTTTGCAATGCTGTGAAATTAATCCAGTGCCATGAATGACTTCATTCCTGTTTTGACGATGTTGAGTTCTTGTCGTCATGTGCGGATGAAATTTCAGTGATAACAGATGCCCCCTGATGGATGAGGTTAGGAGCATACGTATAGTCGAAATCCATCAATGTTTCTTTTACTGAGAATGTTGTGGTAAGAGAGAGCAAGAGTGGGACCGTGTAGAGAAATCCTTTGGAGAAGAAAGGAACTGGTAGAACCCGACCTTCTAGAAGGTGCATAACAATATACAACTGTGTACAAACGAGGTGGGCATGCCCCATGCTCGTGTTATGTAACTCTGAAAACAGATGACTGAAGTGTTGGTGTAGACAACTGCAACGCCCTCGGGGGCGGTAATGAGAATGGCAGAAGACAATTTTGCAAAGGAACATACTTTGAACAATAGGCAATTATCACGGTAATAAGAAGCGACGATGATGTGGGCATTGATGGCCCTACCAAGTTCAGAGGTCTCCGGCAACTGATAATAAAAACTGCAATAGTCACAAAGTAAGACCCACCACAACATGAGAAAGTGTTGGCGTCAAATGTTATGGGGGTCAATGACATCAGGGAGCAATGGTGTTTCCCCCTGTGTCGTCCGAGATCTCTCATTGAATGGAAAATGAGGATCAAGATACTGTCGCCCTTCTGGAAAATTGTGCTGATGTCGACAAAAGGGGGATGCGACTCCCAGAAGCAAAGGGCTTCACGGAATCTACTGAGGTGAGGAAGTGACAGAGGTACATGGACGAAGTCAAGAAGTGGGAAGACTCAAGACTACCCTTGGTTGGAGGGTGTATGATATAATGAGTGGTCGCAACCGTGTGACAAGATCGAGTGTTAGGGGGACGACAAGACCTAGTGATAAGTTGTGCCAGAGGCAGGACAGGGTGAACAAATTCAGAGGGTAAAGGTAAGTGACCTGGGTAGTACTCTGAAGATATGGACGATGCTGGTCAAGGGTAAATGAGAAGTAATGCTCCAACCAAGGGTGACATGGGTTGCGTGTGGCCAAAAGGAAGCAAGTCGTCAACGGTGATGACAAAAGAAAATGACTGGAAATAAAGGCGTTTGTACAATAAAGAATAAATAATTTTGGGGAAAAATGTACAAATACAGAAACGGGTGCCCCAGTGTGAAATGAGTGCCCCAGGGAGGGCAAAAATTTCTTGGAAAACTGATGAAGGGTGGGGGCCCCATTGGTGAGTTTCTATATGAGGTAGGTGAAAGGAAGATAGGTTCGCAGATGGGCAAACTGATGGTGGATGAAATGGGGGGTTCATGATCCTGCGGACGTGCAGGTAAAAAGAATAGAACCATAAAGCGATGATCTGGGAGTCCATATGGGAAGCTAGCAAAATGAGGAGAAGAAGTATGTGGTTGATTTGCAACATGATGAAAGACTACCGGTACTCCCATCCCTAAAGGGTAATGAAGAACAACATGAGTGTCAAATGTGCAAAAAGGTGCTATGAATGAGACAACTCATGTGGGTAAGAAAGCTACCAGGTACCAGTACCGAAGATGCAAAATAGAGGTGTGAGTACTGCAGAGCCAGAAATGGGTATCCTAAAGGCCTATATCAGAGGGGGTGACTGGAAATGTAAATGCAATACAGTGGGAGAGACTACATGCCAATGCTGAGTATATACCTAAAGGAATGATGTTGAGGGATGATGATCAAGTACCTGCACACAGAACAACTAAATACCCAAAGTGAACAATATCTGAAGAGAATCTAAGATATGAGCATGAATGAGATAAATGTGACAATGCATGTGCGTACCTGACCGTGATATGAAAAAAAGGCACCCCGGGGGCTCAGGATGAAAAGTGACCCAGGGACAACTATGATGTAGGTGGCGGGACACTGATCCCGTGGCTGAAGACGGTTCAAAAAATGGACACCGTGGGCTCCCGGAATGGTGAGTGGAAGTTTGGCAAAAGGCCTATATATAGTTGTAGGGCCCACATTGCCACCTCATTTGTACCTGCTGCTACAGTGACTGGACGAGCAGATTTAGAGGAGATTGGGTGATTCAGGGAGCACGAGGTATTTGATCGACGGTGTGTGAGTATCAGGTTAGTGGTCTGATCATCCTGCATAGAAATAGGTTTCCAATTTTTGGGCAGGGTAGGTACGGGGGGCTGTACAAGAGGTTTTTAGGGGATTTTGACTAGGGTGTGGGCCCACGTGTGCGGGAAATTCAGTGGAAGGCGCGCATACGTGCGCGCCTGTCTACTGAATATACGCGCACTGGTGCGCGGAAAGAAGAATTTAAGGCACGCCTGTTGGGTGAACAGGCGCGCACCAGAGTGTGCATGTGGGGTGAACAGGCGCGCATCAGAGCGCGCATGTGGGATGGACAGGCGTGCTCTAGTGCGCGCCTGTATGGTGAACAGGCGCACTTATGAGCACGCCTGTGAGAAAAACAGGCACGCATAAGTGCACGCCTGTATGGTGAATAGGTGCGCACGTGTGCGCGCCTGTGGGTGGTAAAACTGCGCCTATGAGGCAAGGTTGAAGGGTGAAAAAATTATTCTTTTTTGATGCATTTGGTGGTTGCATACGCTGATATAAGACTCTGTGTTATGTGCAGGTGGCCAGCAGTGACTATGGCAGTTCGGTGGCGTGAGCGAGATTGGTCGCAGTTGCGAGATGCTGTGGGAAATGTCGAGCCTGAGGTGAGAGCGGCTTTAGCAACCTGTGGGTTGATAAAGTTTTTTGAGTGCCCATTGATACGGGCACAGGAGTATTTACTACAGTTCCTGCTCCAAATGTGGAGTCTAAAGCTACACTGCTTCCTCGTACGAGGAGAGCAGATCCCCTTCACTGCAGTGGAGGATGTCTATTTTTTTACTGGGCTCCCCTTTCGGGGAACGCCGCTGCCGGCAGAGCCTGTGCTGCTGAGGGATACACCCCTGTCGGAGATCACCGAGCGATATTGCTCAGGCGAGAACTACATGTCTGGGACTGTAGTGAGTGTGAGTGGTATTGATTCCCTGGTGCATCGTTGCATAGCGGCGATGATTGTTCGGGTGTATGGGTCACTTGCGACCCAACGGATTAGTGGTGGCCAGTTGCTGGTGCTGGAGAGGGTGGTGGTGGGCCGTGAGCGGTTTGCCTGGGGGCTTACACTGCACGCGTGGATGATCGTGCAGTTGGACCATTGTCGGTCCACAGGTACCAGAGAGTTTGCTTTTGGCTCTATCCTGGTGGCCTGGTTTTTGGAGAGGGTGTCGATGTTGTGCCCACGGGTTCTACTAGAGGCGCCTGGGGTGTGAGAGCCGCGATTGAGGCAGTGGTATTCCATTTTGGTTTGCCACGGTGGTGGCGAAGGTGGCCATTATTTCACAGTGCAGGCGGCACAGATATGGCGGCAGATGCCGCAAGTGATACTGCGGTACCCCTATGCTGGGGTGGACTCCGGGGGGATCCGGACATGGTGTTGCCTCCTGGGGAGGTATTTGACCATCGAGGTATGTTGAGTTTTGTATATTTTTTTATTTACGTTATGTTTGAGATATCAGTCCATATGTATAATGATAGATACTGATACGATCTGTTGTTTGTTGTTTGGTGTATGTGCAGATGTGGCACCTCGCAGGCGCGAGGTGGAGTGGAAAATAAAGGGTGCTTACATGCCCAGTTGGGTCTTGCTAGGCATGACAGCTGTAGAGGAAAGAGTTAGAAAAAGAACAACAAAACTATAAGCAAGAATTAAATTAAAACAAACTAAAACTATGAGCATCTAGAAAAATAAATAACAAAGACAACAAGACCAATATCACCAATGTTTTTGAGCTGGTCTATTGATGAAATCCAAAGCACAATGAAGAAAGGGAACTGTGGTTCCTTCTTCCTCCAAAGGAAGGCTCTTGAGGCCCTCACAAACTTGCTCTCCTTACAATAAGAAAATGAGAATGATGGTGAAAGAACTCCAAGCACATCCACTCAATGTAGAGATGGATAGCTCAATGAAATGGTGCCAAAGGTGTTATTGTCAAGGAGTGAGTCCTTAAAACAATCTAGGCAGCATAACCTTACATGAAATTCCTTGAGAAAATGATGTTTCTTCATGGCTTTTTATAACATAGCATTTGGTGATTATGTAACTCCTTTGAGGTGTAAAAAGGGGCTCTTTAGAGCTCAATTAGGTCTTTGACCAGCCTACGATGCGGATTCAGCTCAGATTTGATGTCAAATCGGCTTGGGAGCTGATCCATTAGTGGTTGGGAGGCCGACCAATTTCAATAAATGCGTCGTTTAGTAGGTGCGCGGGTTTTTGTGCCAACATCCGCGCATCGTGCGCGTATGCGCGAATGGTACGTTGTTGTTCCGCGCATATGCACACGCACCCAGATTCTGTAAAGCGCCCTTCAATTTTTGGTTACTTTGTATAGTTTTTGACCCTTTTGCAATGCTGTGAAATTAATCCAGTGCCATGAATGACTTCATTTCTGTTTTGACAATGCTGAGTTCTTGTCGTCATGTGCGGACGAAATTTCAGTGATAACAATAAGGTTTTTGATAAGAGAAATTCAGTCACCTTGTGTTAAGAACGATGGACTGAATACAAAATAACCACAACAGATATACAAGAACAATATGAAAAATCTCCTTTATTACTATCGAACCCTTGAGGTAGGGAAACACCATACAATGGATCCTATTATGGAAGGGATCCTCTCTTGTTCACTTTCCTCTTTGAGGGGGCATCCTCCTATTGAGCTTCAGATCCAAACAAAATATTTCTCTTCATGTCTCATTACATTGCTTGAACCCCTTTATATAGTTCTACCATCACCTAAGAACATTCTAGAGGAGGAATATTCTAGAAGTAGAACCTTCTAAGAAGTCCTCTTACATTTATTATATCTAACTACCATAGTGGGCCTTATTTAATAATATAGTGGAACTAGTCCACCTTACATTGAATGACATCCACTATTATCACTATGGTCTCTTTGACCCCCCCCATTACCTCTCTAGCTACCTTACACTTTCCTCGTGAAGATAGGATCTTTTGGGAACATGAACACATGTTTGTCAATGGATCCTTATGATGACCAAAATAATGTGTAACATGATTCCCCCCAAAGTATGAGGCTAGAGCTCGTGACAACCGAAATACTTTGTAGAATGTGTGTGTCAGAAACAAGGAGTGCACCAGTCGGGAACCTGGAAACAATCAAGCATCAACATCATAATATACCATTATTTGAGGTAGGAATTCCCATACTCAAATTAGAAAGCGTCAAATGAGTCATGGCCACTAAATATACACTATGGATCCATGTCAAGGTGAATCGACATAGCCACCCAGAATACACTGTGGATCTATGCTCTAAAGAATTCAAATTCAGACATAGCCACGAGACATACAAAGTGGATCTATGTGTCAATACAAATCATGAATACTCTGTTGCAACCTAGACCAAAATGGGATGATCCAGGGTATTCAATTCCATCGTCCTTAAGTATGAATATAACCATGTGATTGCAAGTGTTGAAGTCGAACATGGTAGAAACCACTTGATTATCGGTCAATGATGAGAAGCGTTAACAAGTTTGAGGGAAATCACCATTGATGTAAATGAATCCCAAGGTACCCTAGTACAATCCAATGAGTGTGAATAAAGGAGTTGAAGTCGAACACTCGAGAGAATTTTCCAATAAGGGGCCAATGATGTGAACCCACTGTTGAAAGAGAAGAAACATGCCATTGAGGCATGCAAGCTCTAAGGTACTGAATGATTTCTAATTCTTGTTCCTAGATAATGAGCTGAAGTCGAAAGGAAAATACTCATCATAGGAGGGCCTTGATGTATCCCCCATAAATGACACTAAATAAGTAACATATTTGAGGTAGATCAGAGTATGAAGTAATTCAAAACTGACACAGGGAAGGGTGACATGGTAGAAAATTTGTAACTGCAGATGGTCAATTCGATAGAAGGCTTATTGAGGCTGGACTTCTCTTGAACATATGAACGACATGACAATAGTATTGACAACATTGACTCAAGGAGGACCCAACATATGGACATGCAGATGGTCAAACGAGAGATAAATGGATTTCCCAACCTGGATTGAAATGACGAAGGGGGGTGTCATGTTCAAGAGAAACTATTATTGCCACTAACATGGATACAAAGACACATTTATTTCCCAAATTTTTCCCCACCATTTCTGGTGAGTACCTCTTTACTTTTACGAAAGCTTGAGGAGGATAACATATTCTTGTAGATGTAAGATCATCCTTCAGATGAGTCCCTCAGAGTATGTTTAATGAACCCTAAGAAGGAGTGGTTCGGTCCCATATGGGTCTTTCGATGTTTTTTTAACGAGTCCAAAGAGAGAAAACTCAAGGGTTTTTCATGTTTAGAGAGTCTGAAAAACACTTAAAGAGGACTCCAAAAGTTCATTTTTCGTAAGTTAATCTGATGGGACCGAAAAAGTGATAATCTACCGCCCATCAAATGTTTTCTTCAAATACTTTTATGAGTGTGAAAAGAACAAGGTCTCTCAACAATATTTTCGTTTTTACAGAGTGTGAAAAGATCTTAAAGGACACTCCATAGGTTTTGTTTTTCGTGCTACCATTACGAGTACAAAAAGACAACAAAAGTATACTCGGTTGGATTCTTATTGATTTATGAGCATGAGAAGGAACAAAAACTAAGCTTGGAGTTTTTCTTGAAAAACTCTAAAAGAATCTGTACATACGACAAATTATAAAATCAAAGCCAAAAGATGTATCCTTGTTCAATATTCCACTCCTAGATTTCTCACCTACGAAAAATCAAACACTTGTAACACCATTAGAAGTCTAGGGTTTAGGCAAAATATATTAAATAATATAAAAGTGAAATAGAAAAAGTAAAAAGTTAATAAAATGGGGCAAAAAATTATTTTTACCATTTCATTGTTACTCCACCCAAACTTTGGTCCAAAACCCCCTTTTTTACCTCAAACTTCCACTGCGGATTGCGAGAGGCACAGTTGATCATTTGGCGAATGGACACCGTAGGACAGGTAATATCCATCACCTTCAACTTTTCATGGATTAAGTTTTTCTTATCATTGGTTAGAAATGTATTTTTAGGTTTCATTTTCTAGGGTACTTGCGCCTGGAGGTCATCGCAAGTGCCCTGTATCGTGCCCTACGATGACCTAGGGTCATCGCAGGCGACCTTTAAGATACAGTGTGACGACTCTGCACTGTACAGGCGAGCTAGCCTGCGACATGCACAAAACAAAAAATGATTTAATATGTTTCAGCCAATAAAAAGTTTCCAATAGAGATATGAAGATGCTAATGCCTCTTTTATGTTCCATTTCAGATTTTCTACAGTAAGGATGTTGGAATGGCGAGAGAGAGAACATGAGGATGAAGATTACTTCATCGGGAATGACCCAGGAATAGTAAATGCCCTCCGATAGTGTGGACTGCTGAAATTATTCAAGATCCAGGGCCCAATTGAGATTACTGGAGTACTTAGTCCATATGTGGGATGTAGACCAACAAGTATTCCGTGTGGGGGCTCACATTCTAGAGATATACATCAAGGATATATATTTCCTGGCTGGGTTTTCTCGCCAAGGGGCTCGAGTCACATTGACAGGTAGTAGAGGAGGTGGCGAACCCATGAGCCACTATATCAGTGCACATTGTGTGCCAGGCGCTGAAAGACATAGCGGCAAGGTCACCATCCAATATGTCTATGACTTACATCTACGAACTATCCTATACACCATCGCGTGTATGGCTGGGAGCGCATCTCCCCATATGACCCTTCAAAGAGATTTCCAGTATGTGTTGGAATGCATGGAGCCCCAAGTTTTCAACTGGAGTGATGGGGTTCTCAAAAGAATGAAGAAACAATTGACCAAGTGTAGGAGGGGTGACTTGAAACAATTCAGATACAGATCGATTTTGGTGTCCTTCTTTCTGGAGAGGGTTCCACACTTGCGCCTATAGGTAGAGTGGGGCATATCAACCCCATGGGATCCAAGAATGAAGCGGTGGTGTGACCTCATGGCTTGGTATGTGACTGGTCCTATCGTCAAGTATAATGACATTTTCTTTGATTTGTTGAGGCCCCAAATGCTTATGCAAGATGACTACGCATATGTCGGCTTGGACTTACGAGGTGATCCAGACTTGGTTCTTCCTGAAGGTTCTTAATGGGGGAACATAGGTAAGAAGTACATTTTGTTTTTATAATTTTTTTAAAATTTTTAAATATGAAATGTTTTTATGTTCTCAATCCGACGTCTAATCAAAAATATCTTTACTGATGCAGATGTGGGATCTCATCGACCTCTAGGTTCATCTCCCATTCAGAGGCGATGGGAGAGAGTCAAGGTAGCAGGATTAGCCGCTGCTAACTACGAGGCTATAGAGAAAAAATTGGAGGGGCTGACAGTGGATGTCCCAGATGCCTCCATTGATGAGATCTTGAGTCATTATCAGTGCCATACAATAGGTGTATCTGCATCCATCGGTCGACTTCTCCATAGAGTAGCATGGGCAGTCACATCTTATGCGAGCAACATCCTTGATGCTATATTTGTATATGAAGCCATGTGCTTCACATTTTTGAAATTTTGGTCTTCAGACAAAGACACTTTTGTAAAAAAAATTATCGTTATATATATATGATGCTTCTACCGGCTTACTTGTTATATATACAAAGTGTGATTGGATTTTATAAATTTCTCAAATGTTTGTATAACAAATAATTAGCCAATGCATCTGTTAATGTATTTAGACATCTAGGAATATGTTGATATTCAATGTAATCAAAATGACGTTCCAAGAGGTGAATTCATAAATATACCCTTAATAGCGTAGGACTTCGAATGGGGTAGACATTACTCAATTGTAAGACTACTAACTGCGAATCGAGGTGTACAACTAGATGATGGATTCCAAGAGACACAACATCGTTCAATAATTCGATGACTGCACTATATTTCATGATATTGTTAGTTGCATGACCAAGGCAAACACCATGAAGTTTAACTAATCAACTCATATGTAGGTGCATAGATTTCCCAAGCAACAGATGCTAAGTTTTGAGTACTACGACTAGCGCCATCAGCAAAGCCAATGTAGGGTAGAGAAGACACTGACATATGGAAACCAAGCACAATGCAAGATAAGCGACTGAAGGTCGAAACCAAACAATGAAAAAGTACGCAAGAGTATGATACACTAAAAGTACAAGAACTCATGCAAAAATGACTTAATTATAGTACTTCTTTAAGTAAAGCCCATTTTGAGGCTCACTCAAAGGGATTCCATCATAATCGACTAGCTCATGATCTCCCTTCTCCAACACACGTTTGACAATGTAAGGACCTCACCACATAGCCTCGAATTTACCGGCCCCTAGAAAATCACGATCCTGCTCGTAAAGGAGAACAAGATCACCTTAAAAAAAACACGTGGCTTGAAATGCTTGTCATATTGGGATTTAACACGTTTCTTCTGAGTTTCAATAACTAGGGAAGAATCACGACGGGTTTTGTCTAATTACATTAAATAAAAAAGATGCTCTTCTTTGGTGGAGGTGTTGGGGAGAAGTTCAACGACTAGTTTCAAAGACGACATTTCACATTCAATTGACAAAATAGCTTTGATACCATAAAATAGCTGGAAAGGTGTAAATCCTGTGGCAGACTTGACAGATGTCCAATAGGCCCATAATGCTGAGAACAACATCGTGTGCCAGCTTGTATTATGAATTCCTATCATTTGTCGAAGCATAGTAATGAGAACCTTGTTGATTGCTTCAACTTGGCCTGTGGATAATAGGGGGTTGAGTTTTCATGGCAAAGACCCAACTTTTCAGTAAGTTCGGACATCATAAAATTCAAAAAATTTCTACCATGTTCAGTAATGATAACTTGAGGGACACCAAACCGAGTAATGATTTGATCGAATATGAACAATGTTGCAATTTTCCCGGTGTTATCAAATGTAGGCATCACCTCAGCCCATTTAGTGAAGTAATCCACATCTATAATGATGTATCCATGCCCCCCAATCGAGTGAGGGTTACATGTCATGAAGTCAATGCCCCATTTAGTGAATGGACCAACGGAAACTACAGGATGTAAAGGAGCAGGATGAGATCTTATCTTGTTATTATAATTTTGGCAAGCATGGCATTTCTGAACAGTAGTGATGAAGTCCTTAAACAAAGAAGGCCAGAAATAACCCACTCGTAAGATCTTGGGCAGTGGCATACCCAGACATATGACTGCCACAAGCTCTCGAGTGATAGTCATTCAAAGCTTTCTCAGCCTCATTGTAAGTAAGACATCATCGAAAAATGGAATCAACACTGCGACGATAGAGAGTATCACCTAGAATGATGTATTGGCGGGCTTGATAGCGTATGCGATGACGATCTTCACTAGATAGATTGGGTCGAAAATTTTGAGTCTGGAGATATATTATGATATATTTGTACCATAGGTCATCAGAACTGATCAGAAAAAGGGATTCGTCAAGCAAGGAATCCTCTGCCACATTTTCTGTCTCGGTGGAGGGAAGGTCACATATCAGTTCGACGAAAACCAAATATTTCTTAGACTTAGTGCATTCGAACTCTAAGTCAAATTCCTAGAGAATCACTATCCATTTGGAGTACTTGCCCCCTAGAAATTGCTGCATAAGAATATGATGCATAGGGTTACAGTCAGAAATAACGGTGGTTCGATGTAATAAGATATAATGACGAAAACATTGGACAACTTGAACAACTGCCAAGGCCAGTTTCTCCACATGGAGGTATTTGGTCTCGGTAGTCATGAGACTTCGACTCAAATAGTATATCACATGTTTGTCATATGAATCATCATCTTGGAATAAAACCATGCCAATGGTAGAGTTTGAATCAGCTAAGTAGAGGAAGTAATCCCAGCTATAGTCAGGAGGAAATAGTAATGGTGTACAGGTTAAAGCAAGTTTCAAAGAGGCTTTGTTTGCAGTATCGTCCTATACGAACTCGTAACCTTTCTTTAGTAGCTGAGTGAATCCTTTCATCAGTTCAACATAATTTGGCATGAAATGACGTAAAACGTTTTCCTTCCCTTGCAAACTTTGGAGCTGGCGTAAAGTGGAAGGAGGAGGTAGATTAAGGATAGCCTCAACCTTCAAAGGGTCTACTCAAATCTCGTGTATCGACACAATAAATCCAAGCAGTCGGTCAGACTCCACACAAAAAACACATTTTTGTGGGTTTAAGCGGATACGGTAATAACGACAACGTATGAAAATGGCCCGCAAGTGTGTCGGGTGATCTAGGCAATGCATAGAATGCACCGGTAGATCATCAAGATAGGGTTGCATGATATGTTTAATATCATGGAAAGCATAAGACATAGCACGCTGAAAAGTCACACCAATGTTCTTAATACCAAAGGGTAATTTCCAGTAAGAAAAGGTTCCCCAAGGGCAAATAAAAGAAGTCTTGTGTTGGTCCACGGGTAAAATATTAATTTGATTATAGCTGGAGAAACCATCCATCAAAGAGAATATTTCATTGTCGGAACAGTTGTCGACGATCTAGTCAACGAAAGGGGTTGGGTAATTGTCCTTAGGACAAGCCTTATTGATGTCCCTATAATATACACAAACACGAATGGTACCTTGTTTCTTATTCACTAGAACTAGATTGGATACCCAATCAGTCAAAGCCATGGGATAAACAAAACCAGCTTTAAGAAGTTTTTCAACTTCAAGTTTGATAGCAACAACTTTGCATGGGTGCACTAGGATGTTGAAACGTCAACAAGAAATGTGTGTCTAATTTATTTTTCCCTTAAATAAATTGGACAATAAATAAAAATCTATTATCTCATAATTACTTGAAATAGTTAACTGAAATGGCAAATCAGTTAGCTATAGGAAATTCGAGTTCAAAGTTTGACTGGTGGGACATGGAAGTCGAATTAGTTGTAACTAAGTGACTTGAAGTTGTAATAGAGTTATAAGTGTAGTTATGTGAGTTGTGAAGTAGTTTAACTCAGGTAAGTGAGTTAAGCTCAGTTGTATTAGTTATAACTGAACTTACACTAGTGAGAGTTCATTGAATTAATTATTAATTAATTCACAATCAGTGATGTCACATGCAACTGAAGATTTATCATTGTTAACTACATGCATGTCAGATCCAGTGGAGACCCAACTGAGATAACAGGTGAAAGGGACAATTTGGCTATCAGTTGTGATTTGAGTGAAGTGAACTCATGAAATCACACACACAGTGGATGTGCCCATGAGAAATGCATAGCCTAGGCAAGAGGCATTCAAATCATTTGTAGGGTTTTCCATTGTAGGGATTTGCACAGAGGAGGCAGGTTGTCTGGAGGCAGAGAATTGGCACATGTATTTGTTGATTTTTGTATGACAGTGTTGTTGAAATAAAGTAACTACAAAGTGTATTCTTATTATTATTTGATATATTATTCATTGGATCAATCCCCATTGTGGATTTATCATGTCGGCTATTGCAAAAGGACCAAATCCCCTTTTGTGGATTGGTCATAATATAACCGTAATAGGCAAAAGAAGAATTCGGCCCCAGAATATATCAAAGAGGCTCGAGAATATAATAAAGGTGGTTATAACCACCCATATTAAGAAGTTGGCCCTGCCAGTGAAGAGACACTTCACACATGCCAGATTAGTATAAATAAGGAGGCCAGTGTCTCACTTAGACACACTCACTTGTTCTTTTGAGAGACAAGTTTTAGAGCTGCAGTTGGAGAAGAGAGAGAGAGAGAGAGAGAGAGNATTATGTATTAGCTTGAGTTATCTCTTGACATTGTATTGGCTATTTATATTAAGGAAGTTTTGTTGGGTTTTCTACCCCTAGAGGGTTTCCCAGGATAAATGTTGTGTCTCTTTTGATTGTGTATTTCTCAGTGATCTTGTCTTATGTTGTTGTTATCTATTGAAATGAAAATAACTATAATAATGGCTTAAACATTAACATGGTATCAGAGCCAAGCTGAAGAGAGCATCTTTCACAAGAGAAAAGTGAAAAACGTCACAGTTGTTGTACATGCAAATTAGGGATTTTTGTTGGTGAGGTATTTCATCCCTAAAACCATCTAGAAAAGTGTGCCCTCCCCCAAGGATCATTTTGGAAAATTCAGCGCACCTTTTCAGTGGCTAGATCTCCTGGAAAGTGAAACCCTAGTTTCACAAAGTACCAGAAAATCAGAGTACCAAAAGTACCAGAAGTACCAGAGTACCAGAAGTACCAGAGCACCAATCCAGAAATCTACAGATCAAGTTTGAGGGGGTAAAAGTTGGATTTTCAAAAATCTGACTGCACCAACTTACTCGCCCCATCTCAGCACATCTATCCCCTGGATTAGAATTTCAAATTTTGACGTTTGAAAAATTAGGGTTTCCTCATAAAACCCTAAGTTGCAGTTGCAGTCTCAGAACCAGTTGCAGTTGCAGTCGTACTACCAGTTGCAGTCATCCTTGAAGTTTTTAAGAGTTGGTAATTATTACCGCTGCTGCCAGATGAAGTCACTACCTGCAAATGCTATTAGAGGTATGTACTCACATATGTTTAAATGGTTAAACTTACAGAGAATTTGCAGGAGAAGGGATCTCTTGCCATAGATCCAGAAGGATCTTAAGATCCAACACATTCAAAGGAATGATGCAACCCAGGTGTGATTATTCTGATATGCATCCATTTTTTATATTGATCAATGTTGCATGTTGTAGTTATGACCATCATTCTAACCTTTTCTGAGTCAAGGTATTAGATGGATTAAAAGTTGAGATCATAGATTTTATCCTCTAACCCAACCTTTTGTCAAGATAACGCATTGTCTAAATATAGAAGGCAGGTTGAAGAAAGCACTCGTCATCTTGAGTGAAGGAGACTTAGAAGAAAAGCAAGCACTCATTCCTGAGGAGAAGCCTCCATGTTTGATTAATCAAGTTAATAAGATTCAAAGGTACACATGACAAGTTGATGACTATAGTTGAAATAACATTCTTTATAAAGTATCATACTTGATAGCATGTGAGAACATAGAGGCAAATGCTTAATGCAATCATTTGTCTGATACAACTAACACCTCCTCTAGGAAGAATCTTGTGTGTTAGTTCCAGGTTTCCATAGAGGAAAGTTTGATCACAACACTATGAGAGTGTTGACCTCATTTCGTATTGTATTCCTTACCTTTAATCTTTGCTTCAGACAAATTACAAGTGATAGCTCTAAAGGATCTAATGTGATGATTGTTCGTGCTATTGATTTATATTATCAAAAGGATATTATTATTGCTTGTTGTTTTTTTGACCTTGCTCCAGGTCACAAGAAGCTATAGTGAAGGTTGCAAAAGGCAACAAAGGAGAACCCTTAAAAGAAGCAATCATCATTGGAAAAGAAGAAGGTCACTTGCATAAGCTAAAGGGTCACTCAGAAGCTACCATGACCCACACCATTAAGAATCCATGTGAACTTTGGCATAGAATATTAGCTCACATTAACTACAAGGCGCTACCATACATATGCAAAGAGCTCATAGGTTTACCAGAACTCAAGGTTGATCAGGAAGGCGTATGCAATGGATGTGCACAAGGAAGAACACCAAGAACCCTTTTTCGAAGAGAGACAACAAAGAAGAAGGAGTCCTAGAACTCATCCATTCATATGTGTGTGGCCCAATGCCATTGTCCTCCATGAGTGGGTATGTATACTATGTATCATTCATTGATGATTATTCTCATAAGACCTGGTTGTATTTTTTGAAATCTATAGATGAAGTGTTCAGCAAGTTCAAGGAATTCAAAGCCTTGATACAAAATCTTTCTGAAAGAAAGATCAAGATACTCAGGTCAGATAATGGAGGAGAATACACCTCAAAAGAGTTCGTGAACTTTTGTAAAGATGTTGGGATCAAGAGGGAACTCACTACTCCCTATAATCCTCAACAAAATGGTGTGGCTGAAAGAAAGAACATAACGATAATGGAAACCGTGAAGACCATGATCCACAATCAAGATATTCCTATGTGCTTATGGGCAGAAGCAGCAATGACATCTGTATATGTGCAAAACCGATTGTCCCATAGTGCACTTGGGTTAATGATCCAGGTGGATATCGGTGGCCACCCACCTTTTCCGACTGGCTCAAAACTGTTTTCTGGCAATTTTGGCAATTTACTATTTTTAGCAGGTTTTAACTTCTGGGGCCATTTCGAGGGCCTAAATGAAGGTTTTTCGAGATTGAGGTTCTCAATGATAACCAAATGCATATTGAGCCCCCAAAATGAATCTCCTCGATGATACCTTTCCAACAAGCTATCCCACGCCTAAAACGGAGATCGTATGCAAAAGTTACGACCCTGGGAAGTTGATGTACTCACTTACCCAAACGGGGCCCACATGACTTTTGGTGCTTCATCTCCTAGGGTTAGGTTTTTGGATGTATAGGAATTTTGGAATTCCCGTTTATTGTAAAAAGGCCTTCAGAGCCTCATTGTAATCATCTTCTTGCGAATGCGAGTAGCCGTCACATCTCTTCTCAGAGATAAGATGCCACCATTCTAGCGAGTCTTTCACTCTATATTTTTACAGTCTCTGTACATTTCTTTGATTAATAGAAATCATGTATTATTGTATATCTGTGTTTATGGTTGCGTCTCTGATACATTTTTGTTATATTATTGAATATATGCAATATCTCTGTGCATTTCTTTATTATATATCCGCTCTCATTTCGTGCCGAAAATAATCTGGATCAGTTCAAGACCCCAGAAGAGATGTTCACCAGAAAGAAGTCAGAGGTAAGCCATCTCAAAATATTTGGCTGCCTAGTATTTATACATATACCGAAAGAGAAAATAAACAAGTTGGAACCCTCAGGAAACAAGGGAATATTTGTGGGATACTGTGAGGTCTCCAAGGCCTTCAGAATCTATATACCAGGTCACTGTCACATTGAGATCAGCAGGGATGTGACCTTTGATGAAGATTTAACGCTCGAGAAATCAAGAAATTTCCATCTTGAATAGGTATATGAAGAGGAACCCATAATCCCCAGAGTTGCAGAATCAGTGAGAGAGGTTCCCAGAGATGTTGAACCAGTGAGGGAAGTCATAACTTCCCCTGATGAGGAAATTCTAGAAGATCATGACGTAGTAGAGTTTCAAGAACCTCCTCAAATGATGATCTCCCATAAAAGAAAGCCAACTTGGGCTAGAGAGCTTATTCAAGATGGAGAGAAATATGGTGTTCCCGAAGGAACCTCGAGACATGTGAAGAGACCTAAGCCATTCTCCAGTTATATGGATTTGATTTGTGATCTCCTAGAGAAGGAGCCTACCTTCTTTGAAGAAGCCATTCAAAATAAAGAATGGGTAGATGCCATGAAAGAAGAATACCAATCCATAATAAAGAACGATGTATGGGAAATAGTTTCCAGGCTAAATAGAAAGGATGTGGTATTGTCCAAATGGCTCTTCAAAATAAAATGTGTTGCTGACAGAAGTATTGAGAAGTATAAAGAAAGATTTGTAGCTCGTGGATTTTCTCAAAAAGAAGGCATTGACTATGAAGAGACATTCGCTCATGTAGCCAGATACACTTCGATCAGAACCATCATAGCCCTTGCAGCTAAGATGAAGTGGAAGTTACACCAGATGGACGTAAAGACAGCTTTCCTAAATGGTGTTATCGAAGAGGAAGTGTATATAGAGCAATCTCAAGGATTTGAAGTTGAAGACAAGAAGTCTCATGTCTACAAATTGAAGAAAGCCTTGCACGGATTGAAGCAAGCTCCTATAGCTTGGTATGGCCGTATAGACAACTTTCTGACGAGGTTAGGCTTTACCAAGAGTAAAGAAGATTCTAATCTCTACTTCAAGGTGATGAACGATGAACCAATGATATTAATGCTATATGTGGATGACTTATTCTTAACCGGAGAAGAAAATCTCATCACTGAATGTAAGAAGAGACTTGCCATAGAATTTGAAATGAATGACCTTAGCCTAATGCATTATTTCTTAGGTCTTAAGGTGTGGAAGAGTCCATATAGGATCTTCCTTAACCAAGGGAAGAATGCAGTCGAAATCCTGAAGATATTCGACATGTTGGAATGCAAGTTCATGAATACACCCATGGAAGCGAAGCTGAAGCTGTTGGTCAACACTTCGTCAAAATTGATTGACGCCACGCTATACAAACAGATTATTCAATCGTTGATGTACCTAATGAACACCAGACCAGACTTTTGTTTTTCCATGAACACCTTGAGTCAGTTTCTGGTAGAACCCAGACATGTTCACCTAGTGGCTGCAAAATATGTGATGAGGTACCTTAAGGGTACAATAGATTGTGGTCTCAGCTATGATGGAGATCATGATTTTACATTGAGTGGATATACTGATGCAGATTGGGAAGGAAGTGTTTATGAAAGGAAAATCACTTCAAGATGTTGTTTCAGTTTGGGATCAACCATGATCTCATGGAAAAGTAGAAAGCAATCCAACATTTCTCTCGGTACAACGGAAGCAGAATACATTGCTACATGTTCTACTAGCTGCGAAGCTATATGGATTCGAAAGTTGTTGACCGGTCTATTTGATATAGAGGTGGAAGCAACCACAATCCTCTGTGACAACCAAAGGTGCATAAAGATGATAGTGAATCTTGTATTCCATGACAGGTCGAAGCACATAGAGATCTGATATCATTACATCTGTGACATGGTGCAGAGAGGAGAAATAAAGCTCTAGTACATTAGCATAGATGAATAGGTTGTTGATGTGTTGACCAAGCCTCTATCTCATGTAAAGTTTGAGAACTTTAGAGATAAGCCTGGTATAGTCTAAAAGGACCCTCCTCGAAAGAGGGAGTAGTTGTTGTGATGAGACATCTCTTTCTTCCAGCTTTATTTTTGTGACGTAAAGTAAGATGATGTGATGAGACTAGAACTGTGCTTTCGGCTTGACAAATGCGACGTAAAGCCAGTCTAGTACCCTTCTTCCAGCTTGATTTTTGTGACGTAAAGCAAGATGAGTATCTTGCTTCCAGCTTTATTTCTAGACGTAAAGCAAGACAATGAGATGAGACTAGTATTGTGCTTCTGGCTTGACAGCTGTGATGTAAAGCCAGTCTAGTACCTTTCTTCCAACCTGATGGTTGTGACGTAAAGCAAGACGATGTGATGAGACTAGTACTGTGCTTCCGACTTGACAGTTGTGACATAAATCTAGTCTAGTATCTTGCTTCCAACTTAAGTGTTGTGACATAAAGCAAGACGTTGAGATGATACTAGTATTGTTCTTCCAGCTTGAGAAGCTGTGACGGAAAGGTAGTCTAGTATCTTGCTTCCAACTTCATTGATGTGACGTAAAGCAAGATGAGTACTGAGCTTCCAACTTGACAGCTGTGACATAAAGCCAATCATGTATTATGATGAGCCAACCTCGTGCTGTGATGATGATGATGTATTAGTTTTATACTAATACATATTGATGCAGATGATGATTAAAATCCTTTGAGAATGACGATGTTGCCGATGAAGAAAACTTCCGATGATTTATAGATACGCCAGTCAGTGTTCCAAGATGATATTGATGATGCTTTCCTCTCACCCACCTGATGTTGTTTATGATGTTGTCCTGTCTCTCGCCTGATGCTGTTGAAGAATACCATTCTTGTTAAGGGGGGGTGTTGAAATAATGTAACTGCAAAGTGTATTCTTATTATTATTTGATATATTATTCATTGGATCAATCCCCATTGTGGATTGATCATGTCGGATATTTTAAAAGGACCAAATCCCCTTTTGCAGATTGGTCATAATATAATTGTAATAGGCAAAAGAAGAAGTCAGCCCCAGAATATATTAAAGAGGCCCCAGAATATAATAAAGGTGGTTATAACCACCCAGATTAAGAAGTCGGCCCTGCCAGTGAAGAGACACTTCATACGTGCCAGATTAGTATAAATAAGGAGGCTAGTGCCTTACTTAGACACACTCACTTGTTCTTTTGAGAGACAAGTTCCAGAGCTACAGTTGGAGAAGAGAGAGAGAGAGAGACAGAGAGAGAGAGAGATGTGTATCTTTGGGAGAGGATGTTCTGTATTGGCTTGAATTATCTCTTGAAATTGTATTGGCTATTTATATTAAGGAATTTTTGTTGGGTTTTATGCCCCTAGAGGGTTTCCTAGGATAAATGTTGTGTCTCTTGTGATTGTGTATTTTTCAGTGATCTTGTCTTATTTTGCTGTTATCTATTGAAATGCAAAGAACTATAATAATGGCTTAAACATTAACAAGTGTGAGAAGATTGTATTGTACTGAGAGATCTTAGATCAGATTTTTGTATGATATTGTTTCATGATCCATGATATACATAATATATGATAGTGGGTTTTTTATCTTTATGCTTTCCCGGTAAAACATCTGTGTTATGTGCGATTGATCTTTCTTCTTGATATTGCAATTGGCGACCGTGTTTTAAATTCCGTAAGAATATTTGTAGAAGCAATTCTTTATTTAACAGTGGCATATAATTGTTAGATCAGGAGAATCCAGGCAATACATAATTTGTATTGAAATTTCTACATGGTATCAGAGCAGAAAAGATTGTAGAAGCTGAGTTTGTGATTGGATAGAATTCAAATTTGTAGAAAGACTTTCTTGGTGCTACAACTAATTCAAGATCGAAATGAATTTCAATGGCTTGAGGTTAGAGTATGCACTTGAGGGAATCTCAAACTACATTTCTTGGAAGGACAGAATGGAGGTAGTACTCGAAGACAATGGCTTAAAGGAATTCATTGACAAGGATGTTCGTAAGCTAGATGTTGCAGACACTGCAAATCTTGATGCATGGAAAAAGAAAGTGGAAAAGGCGAGGAGGATCTTGTTGGAGGGAATACGAGACCACATTGTCTCAAACCTCCATGGAAAATCCACACCATATGCAATGTGGAAGGCTTTGACGGATCTATTCCAAAACAGAAGCAACCATAGGAAATTGGCACTCAAAGATAAACTTAGGAAGATCAAGATGGAGAAGGGTGAATCCATTCCAAAATATATCACGAAGTTTGTCCAATGTTGGGATGAGATGGGGAGTGTGGGAATAACAGTTTCTGATGATGATTTCATGAGCTTGGCGCTCCTAGGACTTCCCAAGAGTTGGCATAGTTATCAATACTTTGTCAATGGAAGGGAAAAATTGCCAGTTTGGGAATGACTATGGTCGAGTCTAATGCAAGAGGAGTTCAGGTGAAACACCAGAGATGGATCTTCATCAAAGCATGATGATGAAGAGGATTGTGCTTTGGCTGCCAAGGAAAGGAAAGGGAAGGGGAAGAAATTCCATTCAAAATCCGAGTCTAAAGTCAAGAAGCTGGATTTGTCCAAAGTGAAGTGTTTTCACTGTCACGAACATGGGCATCTCGCTACTAACTATCCACAGAAGAAGAAGAACAAGAAGGTTATTGGAGCTATAGTTGGTGAGGCTCTTGCATCACAATTTGAACTTGACTTCTCCTTGATCGCATGCATGGCGTCAAGTGCATTGGGATTGGTGTGGTATTTGGATAGTGGTGCGTCCTTCCACAAGATGGGAGATAAGGAGTTTTCCAATGGCTTGGAGGAGAAAGATATCAAAATGCATATAAATATGGCAAACAATGGACGATATAGTGTGACTGGAATTGGTACCATTTCCTTTTAGAGGGATTCAAGTAAACCATTTCAATTGAAAAAATTTATGCATGTTCCAGGTCTGAAGAAAAACTTGGTCTCAGTTGCAATGTTGGAGGACAGAGGCTATGACATTGTTTTCAGCGGTGGAAAATATTTTCTGCGACATAAAAAAATGGGTCAAGTCAATAGGATAGGGATTCGAGTTAAGAATATCTACAAGATGGAGGTAGATGGATGCGTTGCCATGATGGGCAAGGCAGAAAAATTGGTGAGTTGGGCTGAGGGTGAATTATGGCACAGGTGATTGGGCCATCTTCATCATGGAGCCTTGAAGATCATGTAACAAATATCTACTGGACTTCCAATGGGAACACTTGATTAGTTAGATCAGTGCAAGGGTTGCACCATGAGGAAGTATGTAAAGTCCACCTTTCATGAAAAGGATCACCGTGCTTCAGTGATCCTGGAGAGAATTAACACAGACGTGTGTGGACCATTCTTGATTGCTTCAACAACAAAACATAAGTATTATTTTATTTTTGTTAATGATTTTTCTCGTAAATGCTAGATCTTCTTCATGTAGAAGAAGGATCAAACATTCTCAAAGTTCTGTGAGTTTAAAGCATTGGTGGAGAAAGATTCGGGGAAGCAAGTGAAGGCTCTGAGGAGCGATAATGGTGGAGAATACATCTCTAACAAATTCAAAGACTTCTACAAAAAAGAAGGAATTCGAAGAGAACTCATAGCGCCTCATAACCCACAACAAAATGGGGTCACGGAGAGGAAGAACAGAACGATCGTGGGTGCAGCACGAGCGATGTTGCATGATCAGGGCCTACCAATGCATTTATGGGTGAAAGCATGCAATATTGTGGTTTATGTGCAAAACTGTTGTCCTCATAGAGTACTTGGCATGAGTACACCTGAAGAATCTTTCACTAGTAAGAAACTTGATGTTTCTCATTTTAAGATTTTTGGCTCATCTGTTTATGTGCATGTGACCAAGAACGCCAGGAAGAAGCTAGAACCAACTTCTGAAGTTGGGATATTTGTGGGGTACACAGAAACAACCCATAATTATTGTGTGTATTTTCCTAACAATAAGATGATTGTTATGGGACGGGATATAAAATTTGATGAGGAGAAATCCATGCGGTTGTCACTTGAGAGGGAGCTAGACATGCATGCAGAGGAGGAACTACTGGTTCCCAAAGATGAGTCTCAAGATGTGGATAAACCACATGAGGAGGTTCATGGAGTGGAGGAAGCCACTCAAGAAGATCCATCTTGGAAATGGAAGAAAGCGCACCACAGAAGCTGATAGATTGAGACTAGATGTTGCACAGAATGTAGGAGCCCCTACTTCACAGTGCAGATAGAGACATTATCCTTATCGATTTACTAGATACATGGCTCTCATGAGAAAATGTATTGTGACTGAACCATCTTCCTTTTATGAAGTAGTGCAGGATCCCACTTGGGTTGATGCTATGGTGGAGGAATATGACTCCATTGTCAAAAACAGTGCAAGGGAAATTGTCCCAAGAACAGTCGACAAATCGGTGGTAGGTTCGAGATGGATCTACACGGTAAAGAAAGATGTTGATGGGAGTGTTGAGAAATGCAAGGCTAGGTTTGTGGCCTGGGGATTCTCACAGATCGAGGGGATATATTATGATGAGACCTTTGCACCTGTCGCAAGGTACTCTTCCATAAGATCCATCTTTGCAATCGTAGTGTAGATGGGTTGGCACATTCATCAGATGGATGTAAAAACTGTGTTTCTCAATGGGATCATTGAGGAAGATGTGTACATTGAGAAGCCAAAAGGTTTTGAGACCTTTGACAGGGAGTCACATGTGTGCAGACTCAAGAGAGCGTTGTATGGGCTGAAGCAAGAACCCTGTGCTTGGTACACTCGGATAGACAACTATTTCACTGGACCGGGCTTCACCAAAAGTGAAGCGGATGAAAACCTATACCAAATTGTGGTGGAGGGTAAGATTTTAATCATTGTTCTTTATGTTGATGATTTAATACTGACTGGTGATGAGAAGTTGATACACTCATGCAAGGACGACCTTGCAAAGGATTTCAAGATGACGGATTTGGGCCTCCTTCATTATTTCCTTGGATTGGAAATATGGCAGCGAGATGGTGAACTTTTTGTGTCTCAAGGAAAGCATGCAAGGGAGATACTGGGTATGTTTCACATGGGGAGTTGCAAAACCATGGCTACTCCTCTTCCAAGAAACTGGAGGAAAGAGGATGCTACTTCTGGAGAGGTATTGGATGCTACTATCTATCGACGGTTAGTGGGTTCACTAATGTATCTAGTGAACATGAGACCAGACATTTTTTATGCGGTTAACCAGCTGAGTCAAGTGATGGTTAAGCCTACCAAGCTCTTTTGGAAGGCATGTAATCATGTCCTGAGATACCTTAGGGGCACATATGAGTATGGCTTATGGTACAGACAAACGGATGAGGTGAAGTTGCATGGCTTCACGGATGCAGATTGGGCGGGCAGCCCAACAGACAGAAAGAGCACATTAGGGGGGATCTTTAGTATCAGATCTATAGTTGCTTCTTGGTACAATAGGAAGCATAGATCCATGGCACCCAATTCAGTGGAAGCGGAATACATGGCAGCGAGTCAAGATGCATGTGAGGCTATCTGGATGAGAAAGATCTTGGTTGGTTTTTTTGGTTCTCATTTAGATCCAACAATGATTCATTGTGATAATCAGAGTTGCATTAAACTCTCGATTAATATTGTGTTTCATGATAGATATAAGCATATAGATATCCGGTATCATCATCTCAGATATTGTGTGCAACGAAAGATCATTTTGCTTCAATACATTCCTACGAAAGACCAGGATGCATACATTTTGATGAAGGTGCTCACCAGGAGCAAATTCAAATACCATAGAGACAGGATCAGGGTGAAGGATAATCCCTTTCTTGTTGAGAGGGAGTGTTGAAAAGTCAACAAGAAATGTGTGTCTAATTTATTTTTCCCTTAAATAAATTAGACAATAAATATTAATCTATTATCTCATAATTACTTGAAATAGTTAACTAAAATGGAAAATTAGTTAGCTATAGGAAATTCGAGTTCAAAGGTTGACTGGTGGGACATGGAAGTCAAATTAGTTGTAACTAAGTGACTTGAAGTTGTAACATAGTTATAAGTGTAGTTATGTGAGTTGTGAAGTAGTTTAACTCAGTTAAGTGAGTTAAGCTCAGTTGTACTAGTTGTAATTGAACTTACACTAGTGAGAGTTCAATGAATTAAATATTAATTAATTCACAATCAGTTATCTCACATGCAACTGAATATTTACCACTATTAACTACATGCATGTCAGATCTAGTGGAGACCTAGTTGAGATAATAGGTGAAAGGGACAATTTGGCTATCAGTTGTGATTTGAGTGAAGTTCACTCATGCAATCACACACACAATGGATGTGCCCATGAGCAATGCGCAGCCTAGGCAAGAGGCATTCAAATCATTTTCAAGGTTTTCCATTGTAGGGATTTGTGCAGAGGAGGCAGGATGTTTGGAGGCAGAGAATTGGCACATGTATTTGTTGATTTTTGTATGACAGTGTGAGATGATTGTATTGTAATAAGAGCTCTTGGATTAGAGTTTTGTATGAGATTGTTTCATGATCCATGATATACATAATATATGATAATGGGGTTTTTAGCTTTATGCTTTCCCGGTAAAACATCTTTGTTATGTGTGATTGATCTTTCTTCTTGATATTGCAATTGGTGATCGTGTTTTAAATTTCGCTAGAATATTTGTAGAAGCGATTATGTATTTAACAGTGGCATATAATTGTTAGATCAAGAGAATCTAGGCAATACATAATTTGTATTGAAATTTCTACATGGGAGAAGTCTTTGTCAAACGGGTTTAGCATCCGAGTATGTCTTTATCTCATGTACAATGATATCAGAATCAATACCTTGCATCTCTTCATAACTCCAAGAGAAACCATCGCGGAATTCTTGGAACAGGGATTTATACTCGTGGACCTCATCAGTAGAACACGAGGCCCCAATGTGAACATTCTCTATGACGTTGGGTTTAACAGATATATTGAGGGGAATGGTAGGAGAAATTTTTCTCAAGTTCCCTTCGTACAAAACATTGTGTGATGACTCAAGAACTGAAGAATTGACAACAACGGTCGACGAAGTTGAGATCCATTGGTAACTCTCTATGTTGTCACACTCTAGAAAGAGAATGGAGCGATGATGCCCATCATCCCAGGGAGTGTATTCCATGGACATTACTGACATGATCATCTCATCCGTAGGAAAAATCATGTGAAACAGATCGGGAGATGAATCACAGAGAGGAGGGTGTTTCTGATTGAATAACTTGGTAAGCGGATTCGACCAGACTTAAAGGAATATGGTTGCCATAATGGAGGTAATCACCAGGGTTAGGTACTACCCATGGGTCATATGACTCAACGGTTTCACGAACAATGGTGGATATCATATTAATAGAGGAAACGAAAGGAGGGGGAATATCGTGTGGTGGGATTGGAAATGTACCCATCAAAGTTTAATCTTTCAAAAGACCCACTCTGACATTCTCGTAACCAAGGGGTTTCTTCGAAATAAAGGGAATGATGCTAGTACGAGAATCATAATTAAAGAAGGCCAATTGTTCAACGGTAACGACCTTTCCTTGGTGTGGGAAACGTAACACATGAAAAAGGGTAGACACAACTACATGCATGGAATCAATCCAACTATGGCCAAGTAAAAGGTTATAATCAAGAGGTGCATCAAAAACCTCAACTTCAACATTGACTGATTTGCCTTCCAATGTAATAGACAATGAGGGAAGAACATTGTAGGGTTTAAAGCCTATCCCGTTGAAGGCCTTAAGTGTATTGTGTGATTTGGTGAGGGTAGGAGAGCCACTGGCTTTCCAATAAGTGACAGACATGATGCAAGTTGAGGCTCCTTCGTCAATAACAGTTCTATAGATATTCTTGTTTTCAACAAAAAATTGTATCTGAAATGCTAATTGAGGAGGAAGCCTTGGAACATGATCTTCTAAGTCAAATATTATGAGATTAGTATCCATGGGATCAATTCCACTGATGGCATTTAATAGTGCCTTCCGTTGAGCAGGGAAACTTTGAAGGACTTCGAGAGCTGACATCACAGAGGGTGCTTGCACAAGATCTTCTAAAATACTGTAGTTTTGTTCAACATGTGCATGAGGATTGAATGCAGACTTTCGAACAACACCCTTGGGAGGAGGGCGAAGAAATGTGTCGAGACCCGGTCTTTCGAGATGAAGAAGACCGATGGGAGGTGAAGTTGGGGGAGAAGGTTGAACCAATGAAGGTAGTATATCATCAACTTTCTCTTTGGACAGAGAGTAATCTTTGGCTCGAGTTGCAACTGCAACTTCGTTCTTTTTAGAATCACTAGTACACATAAGGACATAGGATGAGGTAGAAGGAGAATCTTGGTCATGGATGACCAGTTGGGATTGCTGCTGAGAAGGGAAAGGTTGTGACAAAATGGCGGGTGTAGAAGGCTTTTCGGTCCCTTGGAGGAACTTAGTAACTTCAACACATCTTGGAAAATCTTTCATGTAATGATTGTCACCACAAATAAGGCAGGGGCAAAGAGGTTTACGTTTATCTTTCTCATCAACGGTTTTTGTTTTGGTTTTATCATATTGTGGATTATTATTCTTGTCCTCCTTGTTCTTAACCTTCCCTTTCTTTTTAGTTTGATATTTTCCGGTAGGCACGGATTGAACAAAATTAACCTCGGTAGTATTACCGGTGGAAGGAGTAGGAGTAGGAGTAGTTTGAGCATTAGAATTATTATATTTGGGATTGGTGTGGCTAGCGTGAGTAGACTGGGTCTCAGCATTGAAGGTGCTAATCACACCATCAACAACATGAGAAACTGTTGGAGGTTTAGGGGTAGGGTTTGTGGAAGGACGAGGAGCGTCAGGGATCAAATCGTAAAGGGTTCCCATTTGCAAATAAACGAGATCAAGATACTGAGCATGACTAATCACCCTCTCTTCAGTGACAACACCACCCATGGAGACATCATGATAAATAGGTCCAATGATTGATTTGGTAAACCACTCGGCCAATAGTTGATCAGGAAGAGGAACTTTGATTAAACGTCTCCTCCTCCTCCACTCATGGATGTGATCAGAAATATGAGTGGACGAGGATTGCTTGAAATAACTCAAAATTTTGGTTCTCGTCTCATATCGAATTGGTAAATGGTAATGTGTCAGAAAGGACATGGCTAGGGTGTTAAAGTCATTGAAGAAACCTCATTGTAACTCAATGTACCATTTTGTTGCCGAACCCATGAGAGTTCATTGGAAAAGTTGTAATCTGATGGAGTCATCCATCAAGGAGTTGGATGAACACCACAGATGAAAAGTCATAACATTATTATTCAGATCTTCTCCTGCTTGACCATCAAATTTAGGAATGTCGAATGGTAACTTGGCCGGTATGACGAGACAATAAAGAGAATGTAAGATATGAACATTCAAAATCCTAGACAGATCAGGTAAATCCAAAGTGGCCAGGAAAGGAAACTATCGATTCACTTGTGGAAACTGGTAGTTTTGAGGGGGAAGCCCCATGGCTATACCAGTAGGATCATAAGCGGTCTACAAATAATTAGATAGTCCTGACAGATTCGGTTGTGGAGGATTTGGAGGCATATAGACCATAGGGTTGGGTTGATTAGAGATGTTCCCTTGGAAAGGAACACTAGATTGAACATTTTGACCCCAAGTAAGATTCAAATAACATGGATACAATTGACTGAGGTTAGGCGGTACAAAAGAGTTAACTTGAGGATGTTTCCCCCTAGACGGTTGTAGATTTCCTTGGAAAGGAATGTTCCAAAGTAGAGATTGTACCACGAGTGTGTTTTGTCCATAAAGTGAGTTATGGACTCCAACTTGAGGTTTCCCCCCAAGTTGATATTGTGCCCCAATCTGAGGATTCCCCCCAAATTGAGGTTGCCCCCCAGCCTGGGGTTGACCTCCAACAAGAATCTCGAAAACAAAAGTGATAGGAAGACTGGTGCCTCCAAGAAGATTTGAGCCACTAGGACCATATCCTCCAAGTGAAGGTGGAGGAGGAACATAGGGCCCTCCGCAGAGAACCTAGGCAGGTGTAGGAACAAAACCAGCAGCAACATTCTACCTAGGAGGAACAAAAAGTCCAGAACCTCTAGATGGAACTTGGGCAAAGATAGGAACGGAAGTGTTCAGAGATTTATACCTAGGAGGAAGTGATGGATTCAGTCTATATGGAAGTGGTTTCCCAATTGGAGCTTGGGAGATCACCACATTTCCGGTAGGAATCATGGTAGCTTGTGGGACCATAGTACTGTTGGAAGACTAGTTGTTGTCATTGATGTCAACCCTAGTCATGGGTTTTGGACCGCAAGATTGATGAAGGTATTTGGACATGAAGGAAAATGCACATGCAGATACAAAACCCATGGATGGATAGTATACATCATGTTGTTTATGGTGGTATGTGGCACATCATTTGGATCCTCATGGTTGAGGAGAAATGAATTTTTGAAGATGACAAAGTGAATTGAAGAAGGAAGTACATCTAGGCCCTGAAGATAATTAAAGAAGAGAATTACAAAATAAGAAAGTGCCAGGTCGGCCCTAATGTTAAAAGGAAGTGCATAAATGGTATAAATAAACATCATTATACCTTCATTTGATACAAGTCTAATTTCAGAGGAAATAAGAAGAAAAGAAGGCTGGATTTCAAGGGAGGATGAAGTCTTTTGGTGATGTGTTCTAAGGTATGTTATTTTCAGGTCATCTTACCATTTTTTCTATAAATTTTTTTATAGAATGATTCAGATGGTGAAATAAATATGTTATTGAGAAGACATATCAAGATACCTCTAGTAAAAATTTCAGCTCTTGATTCACTATAATTATGGAGATACACTCTATGGAAGATAGGGCTTGTGACCAGTCCTGAAGCTAGTCAATAAACAGGTGTTTCGGGTAAAACAGTCATAACTTATTCATCGAGAATCCAAATGAAGTGGGAAAATTTTCATTGGAAAGAGTACAGACTGTAGTTTCTTGTGTGAGAGTTTCAGAATCAGATGTTAATTATTGAGCACGGGGCATTCTATGCAAGTTCACTCTCTTGAATAGACTAGAATTGAATAAGGTCTACCATTCTTTCTATAACCTCTTTTTGGGGAGGATTCAAGGAGTGAAAATTGGAGGAGTTTCAAAGAATACATTGAGTAATATTATCTATAGGATTAGAGTACTCCAAGAATTGAAGAATTGCAGAAATTGAAGAAGTCT